>RJWM01000654.1:177176-198845 GCA_004363535.1 Dasyprocta punctata | reverse complement strand
GAGTAGAAGAGCTTTGCATATGGAAGGTGCTCAATAAATACTTGTTGAGTAATCTATTAAATTGGATTTCCACAGCCAGCCTGTGAGGTAGGGCTGGAATTGTTGTTTTCAGACTTGAAATCATAGAGCTAGAGGGCAAATAAATGCCTAAACTTGTATAGCTAAAAAATAGAAAAATTGAAAATCAAACCCAGATTATAACATTGTGGGGTTCATGTCTTTCTATCATTTGCAAATAGCAGATAGATGCCATCTTCTATTTCTATAATGTATCTACAGTGATGCAATGGTAGCTTTGTTCCTATGATTTTTTTGCTATTATTAGTATTGCATCAAAATATCTCCACAATGAATGAAATATGGATGTGCTCTGCCTTCCAGGAGCATGTCAGTCAATACATGATGATTCCACAAATAACTATCTCCCACAACCTAAATAATTGACTTGAGCCATCTTCTAATGTATCTGCCAATCCCAGTGGGTCACCCAAGTGACCTTGTCTGGTCCACGCTCTTGCTGGGCAACTTGTGGTAACTTAGTTTCATTGCACTGAAATGGGTATGAAGTTCAGCCATCTGGTAAATTCCTCAAGTGCACATACATCCAGATAGACACACAACATTCCCTAAAATATCTGTAAAGTAGAATTTACTGAAGGTGTCCAAAGAAGAGTTACATCTAGGAGTGCCTTCCACATCAAAATGAACTTTAGGTTCAGGTTTGTTATAGTCAAGGGTTACTAGGAGAACAACTGCATACCGGACACAGAATTTGTAATACTGTTTTATGATGGTCACCCAGAGTTAAACACAAGAAAGTGCAGGAAAATCTGTCCACAACACTAAAGACCCAGAATATTCAGCCAATGGTCTGGACCTCACAACAATGTCCTGCTTGAGTCCAGCTGAAGACCCAGAGCCCATGACAATGCCTCCCACAAATCCAACTGGTAATCAAGGAGCCCATGATAAGGGCTGATGCCAGTCTATTTTACAGATCTGCACTTGGAAGGCCAAAGTTCAGCGATGGAAGTTAGAAAGTCTGTGCAAGTGGGATGAAGGAGCTGTGCCAGTAGGCTGAGGGATCTACACTGGAGCCATGAAGTCATGCTCAAAATAAGAACCAGAGCTCCCCTGAAGAGTACCACAGACATCCTCAGCATCAATGAGTTCCCGAGATTCTCCGACAATGAGAACAGTCGAGTACAGGTCAGGAAGCCCAGCGTGACAAGCTTCTCCAGCACACGTCTTCTCCTCCGGAGCCAGGAAGCGATGCTCAATGTGAGGAGCAGAGCTCCCCAAAGCGAACCACAGCCACCATCAGCAACAAGGTCCCAAGCTTCTCTGATGATAATGGCTGAATCCATATTGGGGAAGCCAGCATGACAAGTTCCTCCAGGAGAACCAACGGCTCGAAACAGCAATACTTAGGAGAACCCACAATGCCCCTCTCTTCTCATCTTTATGCTGGCAACTTTCTTCAAGTGGGGCCATGTACACTCAGCACCATGCAGATGTAATTCAGCTGGTGTTAAATTGACCGCCAGTTTTTAATCCATAACAAGGTTACACTTGAGATTTCTCAGTTCCCAAGGTACCCTTTAGTCCGAGGATCTTTTACTGGCCACTTCTCCCAGCTGTGTCACACATGGCTGCTTTCTTTCTACCTGCACACATAACCCCTCCTTCTTTTCTTTAATCTCTTTCTCCTTCTGTTTTCCTTTTCAAAAGCACATTTGCATTAATCTTATTGTCTCATTCAGAGGAGCATAATGATCACCTTTGCTCTCTTGGTTCTTATTGAAGCCAGCACCATCTTTTACCTTATCAGCGTGTTTTTCTAACAAAGACAATCTCTTCTCTAACAGTTATTCCAGTGTCTAATCCACTAAAAGCCTTGCTACAAATTATTGCAAGGCTGATCTTATAAGCCCCAAAGAGATAACAAAGTTATCTAAGATGCTAAGAAAAGGATTGCTTCCAGTTACAGATATTGATAAAATCTTAGAAATTCAGAGAGAGGTGGGATTTAAGGATACTCTAGACAAAAGGAACAGCATGAGCCAGGAGAGGTACGGGCATGACTGGGAAAAATGCTTGCTCCAGGACACAGAGTTAAAGGAACAGAAGTGGAACATAAAACCAGGGAAGCACATGACATGAAGACAGAGTGTGGGTTTGGAGAGATCTCAGCTACTCTCTCGAGGAAAAAGTATTTTCAAACAGGAAATCATTTTGCAATCTCAGTATAGAGATGAGAAATATAGAAAGTTGGAAACAACCCTCCACAATAGAAAGAAGGCTGGAGAGTTCAAGTTCAAGGCTTTTCCTGTCCTTTTCCTTTATTCCTTAGAAAGTTGCTTAATTTGTTATAATCAGAAGATAGAAAGTAGAGGAAAAGAAGGTGGCTAGGATAACAGAACTGGCAGAACTTAATGGCTTCTCCATCTCTCAGTGGCCAAGCATTCCATAAACCCTCATGGCCATGTGGGTTCACTCTCTACACCTCCTCAAAAGCAGCATCCCAGGATTTAGGGGACTCCCAGCCAACATCAGTCCAGGTTCTATCTCCCAGAAGAGATCCAAAGACATGAACCTTTCATTTCCCACTTGGAGTGACCCACAGTGTGACCTGCCATTTCCTCTTGGTCAGAGAAACAGAGAGTATGATAAGGAGGATATGCACTTCAAAAATGTCAGTTACTGTGATTGTCATTATTATCTTAGCAACCCCTGAGCCACTGTACCCAGGACACAACACAGAGCTTCCCTGAACTATTGCCAGGAACACATGAGCCCGTCTCTCTTTTCTTGGTGTTTAGTCCTGAGCCACTTAGCTGATCTGACACATACTCTCATTAAAGATGCCCTCCAGGTGAAAATGCATGTTTTTAGTTTGGCTGGGTATTTTAGTCTCAGTCATTTCACACTTTCAATTTCTTCTGAGTTGAAAATCAAATATAATGAATTTATTAAGCATCTTCTCAAACACAACTGTAGATAATTTTTAATCAGATACCCTGCTTCCCCCACCAGACAACTTATTAGTAAGATTTTGTACTCTGTTATTTTCCACTTAATTTAATACAACAGACATCTTTCTTATTACTATAAGGTGATTATAAGTGTAATTTTTAATAACTTTGTAATAGATTTTTGAATGTATATACCATCTAGCTTACTTAACTCTTCCTCTATTGTTGGATTTTAAGGTTCTTCCTAAATTTTTGTTACAATAAACTTCAGAGCAAATGTTTGTGCATAAATACTTTTTTTGCGCTTAAAAAGAGATTTGAAATGCTATCAGGCCTCATTATACTGTGCTGAAACTTTCACAGAAATCTAAATTATTGGTCTATGAATATATCAGCAGCTAGGACAGCGAATATTCTATCAACATCTCTTCCAGAAAATATTTTTTATAAAATCAGTGAAGTAGCTATAGAAAGCAATCAAATTTTTACTAAATACTACATATCAAATATTTTATTAAGTCTTGATGAATAGAAAAGTATCAAAGCAAAATACCCTTTTAGATAAAATCTCCTTTATGAAAATGCTGCTTGTGATGGTTGGTTGATTGTGTCAACTTGAGTAAAAAACACCCAACTAAATTGGCTCAGCATAGTACTGGGTATGGAGGCTTGTTGCCAGAATGGTGTAAAAGGGAAATGAAGGAGGAAGGTTTGCTTCTGTTTCTTCAGAAGAACTCATCTCCACTTTCACCTTGGACATCCTCTCTTCGCTCCCAGTGCAGACCCGTCAGCCTCTTGATATGGACTCAAGCATGACACCACAGTGAGATCCAGGCTTTCAACTCTGCAGTGCATAGACAGATTATTTGCACTCTTCCGCACTTGACTGTGGGCAGCCATTGTAAGCCAATCTTGTAAATTCTTTTATATTTGTACATCTTGCGTTAAATCTGTTTCTCTAGTAGGCACTGACTGATGGAATGCTATTCTCCATATGCCTGATCAGCAGTATCTTTAGTGCAATGACATTCGAGATAAGGTAAAACACAGCAACATGTCACTCATAACATCATTTAAAACTTGTGTCCATGCCTTCACAATTTTCCTCTTGGAACATATGAAAAGAGACAAGTCACAAAACAGAAATGGGGGTGTCATCCTTCTCATAGTCACTTGGAGTGGCTACAGCTTGTCCAGTGATGGGATTTGGAAAGGGCTTTAGAAAGACAATGAAACCAAAAGTCAGAATTCCTGAATTTTTAAACCAGCACCACAACAGAATATATACAATTTTGAGTAAATCATTTCATCTTTCTAGGCTTTGGTCTCCAACTGAAAAAGGAAGGGATTTGAACTGCTGACTCCTGAGCTTCCTCCCAGTTTTTGATTCTCTGACATATGTGTGGCCTAAGAGACTAATTCCTCTGAGAGATCATGCTAGGCAGAGCAGATATTGTCACTTCTATATTTTCTGTGCCTTTCCTTTGTTCTCTGTGGGGTGGAAATTTCAGAGACCAATTTGGCTGTACTCAAGGACCAGGAAAAAGGGGGAAACAATCATGGGGATTTTGACAGGGGTGTCTTGAATCTAAAACTTAAAATACACTTTAAAAAATACATATATATATATATATAATTATGTCTGAAAAAGAATGAAGTAAAATCACATTTCAGGACCCAGAAAAGTAAGTAAGAACAAGGAATGGAAGATGTTTCTCTCTCCCTAATCTTTGTGTAAAGCTCATTATCAAGCAGGAACAAAACCAATGGCAGATTTAACAAAACCAGATTTACTCTGAAGATAATTAAAATTACTCTTAAATATTTGCTACAAACTGAGAAATAAGTAGTTCTGTTGAAAAGAATGTATGAGGCAATCAAACTGATACTTAAATTTGGGTCTTAAATGTTTTGAAATCTAATGATTTTGGAGAATGACAAGAGTTCATCTGAAGTAGTATAAAAATAATATGGGAGCTATAACCTGTTAGGTCAAGACATTCCTGTATGCTTCATTGTGTGTCCTTAAGTGAGAGCTACATGTGTTATAAAATGGTCATTGTAGTACATGTTTTTCTCAGTGTGGACAGGTTGGAGGTATGCGGAGGTAGCATTATTACACTTTCTAATGAATAACTTCTAGTGTCCTTCTTTTGATGAACATTTTTAGTATAATAACTAAGAGTAAAAGCTTTTAGATAGATATAATTGAAAATACAGCTCTGTCATTTATTGCTTGGACAATGTAGTTTTCTTTTTGAAACTTTAATTGCTATATGTATAAGACAAGGATATAGCAATACCACCATCTAGGCATTATTGAGAAAGAGCTTAGAATATCATCTAAAATATGTTATATGCTCAGTAAATTGTGTTTGTTATGTTACTTTTATAATCTGTAATGGTCCTAGGGGATTAAAAAATAGCAAAGAGTTATTGGCATATCCATTTGTTAAGTTCCAAATGACCTAGATGGTTTAAGCACATTGGCCTTGTATGAATTCACAGTATGTCAACATGATTCATATTTAAAAGAGCAAAGTTGCTACAATTATAGGAGCCAAGATATCTTTTTCATCCAGGCAGGAGACAGCCAGTCGGTAGCAGCAAGTCATCATTCCAGCTGCAACACTGAAAAAAGGTCTTTCCTAAGTGAACTGACATTGTTAGCTATTTTGTTTCCTGAAGACATATGCTAAATCTAATATGAGCTAGGGGCTGTCATGACATGGGCATAAGACACTGCTAGGGACAAAAGTCATCACAGCTTTTGATGGCCACATGGGCAGATACGACAGAGAAATCTAGAGGCAGCTCAAAGACCTGGTGGTTTTTTCATAGAGCATTTGCTGGCTGCTAAGACCATGGAAAGCAAAGTGAGTTGGAAAGGCGATGAAATAAAGAAATTTGCCAATCTTATGCTTGAGGGAGTAGGTCCATAGCAAGCATAATAACCCTCAAGACATCTTACAATGGAGGGCACTGAATTTAGCCCTCTCGCATTGATAGAATTCAGATTACATGGGCATGATTAACCATTTAATCAAACTGCCAAGCAAGAAAGGCAAAAAGATCACAGCAAAAATAATATGCAGTGTGTGTGACACCAAGGAAATAATTGCAAAGCAAGTAGACAGGCATGAAGAGGTGGCCAGTAATCAAGACAAAAAAAAAAAAAAAAAAAAAAAAAAAAAAAAACACAATGGAACCAGGCCCACATATGATCAATATCTTGGAGTCAGGAATCAAAAGCTTTAACGGTAACAAGCATAATACATGTGTTTATGAAAACTGCATGAAATATGGAAAAAATGAAGGGGAAATAAAAAATTTCAATATGGACTTGTATGAAAAAATGGAAATGCAAATTATAAACAAAATATCTGAAATTAAGAACACTTTGGATGGGATTGTCAGTAGACAGAAGTTAAAGAAAGCTTCAGTAAAATCAAAAGAAAAATGTGGAACTGAAGCCCTGAAGTTTAAAAACTGGGGGGAGGCATACTGGAAGGAGGTGTACTAGAACAGAGCGTGACAGATGTGGCAGCTACATGCTAGAGGAGAGGGAAGGAATGGAACAGCAAACAATGGTGCAGGGTCATATGCTTCTTCTTGTGCTGTTAGTGTTGTCAATTGCATGGATTTCATTAACTCATAAAATTAATCTTGTGCGTTTGGAGTAAGCCTGTTGTCTTGGTCAACACCTCTCAGTCACTTGGCCCAGCTCCTTCCTCTCACAGTTCTTCCCTCTCTCACGAAGATCAGCACACTCGGCCTATGGTCCCCAGGCTGTGCACTAGGATCAAACACCTAATCTTCTGATGTGGTCTCCCTACCTGTGTTAGTTACTTCCCTCTCATTGCTGGGACAAAATACCCAACACCCAAAATAAAGAAAGGAAAGGTTTATTTAACTCACAGTTTGTGGAAGTTTCAGTCCATACCCAGCTGACTCCAAGGCAGGGTGGCGTGGCTGAGGAGCAACAGTTCATGAAAGTGGCAGTTACCAATAGCAACAAGAGCAAAAAGGGAGAAGCGCAAGAGAAGACTCTGTCCCTTATATTGCACATAGGCCACACCCACTTAGGTGTAGCACTTACACCCATAATCCCAGCATTGAACCATGAATCAATCACAAATTCTAGAAGGCTGCCCCCATGACACATGAGGCTTTGGGGGGACATCCAGACACAAACTATAACATTATCCCGTTACTTCTGCTCTTACTGCCTGAGCACCAGTGTCTGCTTTCGCAAGGCCTCCTCCGAGCAGAGTAGATTTTGTGTTGTCTGTTAGTGGGACTGAGAGACCTACAAAGCAGCTCTTTGTTTCTGGACAGCTCTAATCAGTATAATGTTTTATAAAATATACCTATCTCTAAATTGCAGGCTATTTCTGAGTAGCTAGGCTACTCAGAAAAAGCCTACTACTATAACTTTCCCATGATAATTCTTTAAATGCATAAAATAGGTCTTATATACTCCTTGACTCTTAAAAAGTGTAGCATTTCCATTTCTGTTGACTATATCTCAATTCTGTAGTAATGGGAACTCTTTGGCAACAGAATCCTAACTAATACAGGGTTTAAAAGAATTTATTACACAACTGGGAAAAGTAAGGAATCAGACTGGTTTCAGGCATCCGATTCCCTTGCTTTCTCTAAGCTGACCACACAAAGGCTCCAGGAGTTCCTGCATGGTAGTGGATGTGGCCACGAGCAAATCCTAGCCAACTGCAAAAGTCCCGATGCTCCTGTCTTGTGGTATTTGTCAATTCCTAGCAAATCCTATGTAGCCAGAGTGAGGACGTGCTGATGGAACAGGCTGTGTTGGTTCTGTGCTGAAAAACAGAAAGAAGAATCAGCCCTACTTAACTTAGGGAAAAATAAACCAACAGCAGGAGAAGGGATTAAGGGATGTTAGCCTAGTTTAGCACGACCCTGCTACAAATTAGGTAACGGTGGCCTCAGTAGGGGCTGCATAAGTTTACTTCCATATCATAGAATAGGATGCAGCTCTTATATAATAGATATTTAATGACACTAAAGGAGGTCCTTAACATATTATGGGAAAAAAGAATTTGTACTTTGGCATGTAAAGCACTTTATCAGTTTTCTTACGAGTCCTCCTCTCTAGGGTTGGGGATGTAGCTTAGTTGTAGTTAACATGCATTGGAACCATCAGAAAAAAATAATAATCATGCTAATAGGCTCAATAGCCTCCTAGAGCCCTTTTGAGATATAGATGATCCCCATTAACCCACCTACACTGCAATTTAGCCAGCATTTTCTCATCTTTTCATGAAAGACAACGGGAAAATCTTTGTCAGATGTAGTATTAAGGTCGAAGTGTCTAAAAAATGTTCTTAGCCCTGAAAAGCAGAAAATCAGAATATAAATTTTTGAATTTTATCAGACAGTGCAAAATAAACCCACAGAATCTTTCCTAAATTAATTTGATTGACCCTGTGAGAGATGAAGTCTTATTCATACACAAAGTATTGAACAAAGTGTATAGCAACTGAACACACAGCATCTGCAGAAAGAAATAAGATATACAAATTGCAAATGATAATTTAACTATCTAATATTATATATAATATTACATATGTTACATATATATATATTACATATATATATACCTATATGTAGTGTCTCATGCTAACCAATTGTGCCCCCAAAGTTCCGTATCTGATAATATATGATCAACCTTACACTCTGCTCACTCTCCAAAGCATGGAACACAGGCACAAATCACTTTCTGCTTATCACAACTCTTTAAACAGTCTGAAAAATATTCCTGCCTGCAAGGAAGATGACAGATAAAATCAGGCAAAGGGCTCTTCCGTCATAAAACATAAAGATGACTATCTTCACGCAATGGCTGTCGATTGTATCAGAAACATTACGCGTTGCCTTTGGAGAAGAACGCTACATTCAGTGGACAGTCGTGTGAGCCTTCTCAAGGTCCCTCTGCTGAAAAAAGCTGCGTGAGTGTCATTTGAGAAAACGGAATCAATCTTCCTTCCATTTAGAAATAATCCTTGCTTTATGTAACTGCTCGTGCAATCTCTCTCTTCTCTCCACTTTCTTTCTCTACGATCCTCAGGAAAATTTTCAGAAGAGCAAAGGTTTTTGCCTCCTGTTCCCAGAGTCCTGCTGTTGCTGCTTATTCACCACTCAAGGCCTTCATTCTCTGTTTGCAGCACCACAATTGGGCCACTGTTGAGATAATTTTGACATAATCGCGTCAGAGTTACTACTTAGGGACAGAGATCATGGGGAAGTAGATGAAATCTTACAATGGGCCCTAAATCACAAAAGAGAACCAGAAATGAGATCATTTTCAGGCCTAATTATCTGTTCTAGCTTTATTACATTTAAAAATAAAATTCACAGACCTATTCCCCCTTACCCCCCATCAGGATTTGAAAACTCATTTCCAAGGTTCTTACTACAGTGATTAACTTCTTCACAGCTAGAGCTCTGGCAAGGCAGGCAAACTCAGGAACTTCACAACCAACAGAACTAGAAGTCAGTTGGGTTGGAGAGGATGAAATGTGCTGTATAAATCAGTCCCAGCTTAGGACTTCAGCACAACTCCAGATGAACTTCCCAGAAAAATCTCATCTCTACGCTTCCCAAGGCAGAATAATTCTCTGCTTGTTCAGTCCAGATCGGAACAAATTCATTCATGGAGGTCTGAGTACTGTGAGGCCCTGTCAATGTGAGATTCAAAGTAACCCTCAATAAAATTAAACATAAGGAATGAGCCCCATGAGGCTGTTGGCAGAAACAGATGTCCTAGAACACAGCCAGGACAGTTGCAGGAATCGTGAAACCTTGGCTCTGTCCTGAATTTCTATGAGGTGCAGTTGCTTGGTCTGCTTCCACTTTTTGACACTGGCTTTTGGCCCTCAGAGGCCAGGATTTAAGTGCTTAAAATCATTCTTCTGGCCAGTGTGTTGCCAAAGACTGAATAAAAGATACAGTACTAAAGGTTGGCAACATATCTTAGCCTAACTATACGCCAATTAGGAAAAAACTCAATTACTATTGAAATGACCATGTCAGATACAGCCTTGAGTCACCTTCCTGTGTAATCTCTTCCAATCAGGAGTGGGTGGGACATGTGATTTGCTTCTAACCAATAGAATACAGTAAGGTGCTGAAGTAGCACTCCTGCGATTACATTACAATGAATGCATCTAGGGGACTCCAATCCTAATGGATTGGAGGGACAGATTGTCATGCCGGCTTTCAAGAAGCAAGCTGTATGTGAGCTGCCATGGAGAGGACCATATGGAGTAGGCTGTGAGTAGCTTCCAGAAACTGGAGACTCAGTCGTACAACCACAAGGAACTGAATTCTTCCAACAATCTCCTGAGAAAGGGAGAGGACCCTGTGTTAGCTCCAGAGGGGAATGCAACCTATGCAACACATGAATTGCAACCTTTAGAGATAGTTAGAAAAAGTAATTAGTCTATGGGTCTATTTCAGCCAAATCATGCAAAAAAAAATGTCTGTAAGCCCTTGAATGAATTTTATACATATCATTCTACACACAACAGTCATATGTGTATATATATATATGTATATACATGTATATATACATGATATTCATATGTAATAGCAAAGCAGACATTTTTAATATGTGAATGCTCCGAACATGAACTTCCTAATATATTTTCTTGAATAAATAGCTAAGAAATGTGGAACTCTATCAATATATTCATATTAATAATTTTCAATATGATATCATTGAATTTTCTTACACTTAACGTCTAAAAGAAGCTCAAATAAAAATAATACTTCTTTTCAACACTAGAAAAAATAATATTTTTCAAGCATTTGCCAATTCAAAGCCAGAAAGTCATGCAAATAAGTAAATCAGGATGTCACCTTTCAGCACAGATCCACTTTTTACTGAAGCAATGCACACATCAAGTCAGGCGTAAGTGTCCCATTGAATGGATTTCCACCAGGAGAACACACTCTGGTACCAGCACTCAGATCAAGAATGGAGCAGAGCAGTACCCCAAAAGTCACTCTCCTGACTCACACCTACTACCTCTTTCCCCGAGTTAAATGGCCATCCTAATTTTAAACATTATCAATCAGCTTTACCTGTTCATAATGATCATATAAATGGAATCACATAATCTGGCTTTTTTCACTGAACAGCCTATTTTCTTCATTTCTTCATTTTCTTTGAGTACCATCTATGACAGAAATATGCCAATGCATTTATCTGTTATTGAAGAGTATCCTAATCTTTTTTCTTTTTTTATTTTTATTAATATGTGTTTGTGGTACATAATGGTTACATTCATTGTGGAAAGTTGGTATGGGCATGTAACACATCTTAGTTCTTTTTACAGCCCCTACCCCACCTTCCCTCCTCCCTGTATCTATAGAAAAGAATCTTGGAATTATTTTCAGTTAGGGCTCTGATTTACAGCACTGTTAAGAGGAATAAAATTCTACAAGCACAGTGATAAATACTGACAACTTTACCGAGAGCCAGGGAAACCGTAAGGAGTAGTAGGGACTGTAGTGAATTGGACCATGCTTATCCTGTCCATGATTTTTTAGAAAGAAGAAATCCTACCACCCAAACTCATAAAATAAATTCTCCTCATTTCTAATGTTGGATTAGTATTTTTTAAATCCACAGGCCCAATCACAGCTCCAGATCCAAATATTCAAAAACAACTCAGATCTGAATATTCGTGACACCAAAGCAGCTGTCGGCCTTTTGACTTCATACAGGACACATCCTGGGTGGCTTTCTTCCAAGACACCCTCGTCCACAGAGTAGATAAAGATGATGAAGTGAGCTGCTCTCCCTGAAGACTAAAGAGAACTCTTTGTGTCACATGGCGTGATAAACAGCCATCTATGCAGTCAATGTGGTCACCCAGGGACCAGGAAGACAAAGCTACCTCTGAAGACTATGTTTATTCCAGGGTACCCCTTACCCACCCAAAATGCTTCCTTGTCCCCATCCCTGTGACAAATCAGGTAGAGAAGGCACTGTTTCTTTTGCCTGATCATTCTTTGTGACCTTCCTGTAGACTCTTAATTTTCTTGTTTAAATTACAATCAGAGGTTGGAAATTTTTGCACTGGCATCAAGTATTGCTTTATCATTATTCCCCCAGAGGAGACAGTTTTACAGTCAAGTGTGCGTGAGAGGAGATAAAGGACGACCTTCCTTTCCACAAAACAAAAGCTAAAAAGGCTTTATTCGTTTCTCCTTCTTCCTGAAGTAAAGCGATTCATTTCTAGACAGCCTTGGCAGGACTCAGACTGTTTTATGCCAGCTCCATGGTGGTAAATAGATAACTCCTTGGCTTGCTATTTTGGGTTTGGTGATGGTACTGGTGGTGAGGGGAGGAGATCAAATCATTTTTCAAAGTGCTAAATAAATGATGTTCTAATAAGACTGATGCGAGCGAATCAAAGACTAATGCAAAGGTTATCAGAAGGCCACGATCTGTAAATTAGATCTCTATGTTCCCAAAGGCAGTGCTTTTCATATTTTAACACAGCTAAGAATCACCTGCAAGACTTGTCTAAACAGGCTTCTGGCCCCACCTGCTTCATTTTTAATGGTAAGGAAGTGAGATTTTCCCGTCTAACACATTCCCAAGTGATGCACACACTGCTAGCCCAGGGACCCTGCTTTGAGAAGGACTGACAGAGAAGAACCTTCATAGTAAGTATCTGTAATGGTTCCAAGACCTGAAAACTTCAGTAGATTAGTAATGAGAATTCGTTTGAATTTGCTTTTTTTTTTATAAAGAATTTACGGAAATTATTTTAATGCTGCATGCATTAGAAAAATCCACCTATGCACCAAATAAATGTTCTTTGGGCATACTGATCTAATGAGAATGCTGGTAGATACAAGTGCTTTTCCATTTTCATTTTAATTATCTGAACATTCATGCTCACAAATTTGTTTTGCTAATAAGCTGATCATTTCCTCTATTATTCAGTGCTTATCAAAGCATCCCATTAATAAAATGTTTTAAAATGTAAAGAAAGGAATGTCCTAAGAAATGATTCTCACAGCTTTAGAGAAAATAAGCAGGAGAGAAATGTGGAATGGCTCAAGGAACTGTCAGTGATGAGTTCTGAACAGCAAGGGCAAATAACAAGTCGTATTTGCATGATTTCTATATCGGAGTAGCCATTGTTCAGTAAAAACAAATCACCTGGTTTTTTCTTGAGCAATCTTAGATTTTGAACTGAATTCCCTTCAGGTTTTTTCATAAACAAATAACTAGAAAAGTCTCTAAGGAGGCGAGAGGCCAGTTCCTCATTTCAACTCTATGTAAGTGCTTACACTCAGCAAGCAGGGTTTGTTGCTAAGGGTGTGGAACCGTTGCTCTCAGCCCTCAGCCGGCAGCTGGCTCTGTGGCTCTGCAGACCCCGTGGGTGGCCAGGACCCACCTGGACGATGTTGCTCTCAGAGGCAGACCATCCTCCAGGTACTAAAGATGTTCACCTGCTTTCTAGACTTCCCTCATGCTCTTTCTGTTTGTTTAGATCCTGTTGCTACCAGCTTTGCTTGGTCCTGTTCAGCTGGTCTTTCCAGGTCTAATTAGAATTTGTGAATCATTAATCTATGTGGTTTAATTCCTCATATATTGAGATCCTTTCCCATCAGCAGGAGCGGGTGTTTACTGGATTCTGAAAGCTTGGGAGATAGAAGGCTGGTGATTCTCTTCTATAATGATCACATATTGATCTAACTCCAGTCTTCTAGAGAATTCAGAGAAGCCTTGGCATGGACAGATTTACTTAACTTTGGACTCTTCACTGGATCCACGAGAGACCAGTCTTTCAGGGAGAGTCTCCCAGGAGCCAGGCATTCACTGAACCCTGAAACAAACCTGTGAGCCTTCTGTAAATGCTGCATGGATACTGATGGAGCACAACTGGCTTGTGCTAGCTCACAGGACAGCTGAGACTGGAAAAGAAACCAGATCCATGTACTCCAAAGCTTAAGCCCTTCCTACTTCTTTGCAGACAAACTCCCAAAGCCCTGCTGCATTTAAATTTTCTCTCCAGCTCAACGGTGAGTCATGTTGGCAGTTATTATTACCTTGGCTAGAGTGTACTTATTATTGTCATGGTTTCAGTATTCCAAACACTGGCCAATAAACAACATTGAATGGCCTGGAAGTCCTGTCAACTGTAAATAACCTCCTACCAGTGGTCAGATGCCTGGGTCCAGAGGACTTACCAGGACTCCAAAAGTTGTATCCCAACACCGTAAAGGAGAAGGAAGAAGGCCAAAGGACAGAAAGGAAACCAAGCCTTGAGAATTCTCATGCAACTATTATGCAGATTTCTGTTAATTTACTGAATTGTTTTAACATTGCTGCTACCTAGAACTTGGATAATTCTCTAATGTAGAAGCACAATAGAATTTGTGGGTGTGTACAGGTGTGAAAGTACCTGTAACTCTGGTCCTCTGCTCAGTCATTTGTTTGTCAAGAGAATGAGGAACTGACCCCTTCATAAGCAGCCAGGGATTCAGGACCTGAACAACCCTGAGCTAATCAGTGGTCAGAATGGGCCTCTTCATTTTCCAGAAAAACTGGTACCAATCTCTATAACAGCAACCAGAAATTACCAATCTCAAAACAAAACTAGTTAGCTCTGCCTTTTACCAAATAGAAGTTCTATATGCTAGTATCTGTGACAGCTAAACTGGATTGTCAACTTAATTGGCTTAAGAGCTACCCCAGAGATTAGTGAAGCACACTTCTAGTGTGACTGGGTGAACCATGCTGGCGTGACCCTGGTCCTTGGTCCCTGATCCTTTCCTCTATGGCACTTTTCCCCTGCTCTGCTTCTTGGTCAGCATGAACCAAGCAACTTTGCTCCACCATGCTCTCCTGCCATGATGTTTCTATTTTGGAACCAACCAACCATGGACAGAATCCTCAGAAACCATTAGCCAAATAAACCTTTTTAGGTTTACATTGTAGATGTCATGTAGTTTGCCCCAGTGACTGGAAAACTGACTGTAATCAATGCCTCCCATTCCCCAACCTCCAAAAAGGTACTTCATGCATTCTAGTTTGACATGTGAAGCTTTTTGACATGTGAGTCCTCAGCTCCAAATGCTGAAGCAAATGCAACATTAAGGACTTCAGAATTCTTCTGGAAATAAGTATTGAACTGACTTTCTTTGATATGTAGTTTCTTAAACAACTCTCTGGTCTAAAATCCAGTGCTTTTCATTTCATTTGACCATAAAACCAGGTGAAAGTCAAAGAGAAATATAAGAGATTGTGTAGTTTCTAAAATCAATATCACAACAATGTTTTAATTATGATAGAACATTGTATTTCTCTTCTTACAGATAAGTGTATATCTAATAGACTATTAATTGTTTCTGCACAAAATTGCTGGGCTTCTATGTCTGAAACAGATGTGAAGAAACAATTAAAGAGAGATTATAAACAAGTGCCCCAAAGATAATGAGAAGTGATGAATAAAATGAAGGGAGTGCATCAGTGTTGGACTTTTTAGGGCGAAGGTAAATAATTACATGCTGTAGGAGCCTGTACCAATTATCACATTCTCCATAGAATTAAAACAAACATAGTATAAGCACTGTCTTCAGCACAGCACTATGAATAACAACAATGAGGTCAGGTCATGAGGAAAGCATTTACTAGTTATCAGCATTTGCTATTATCATGTTGATGAACAATACATTGTAGAACATGTTCTATGCCAATGCAATTCAAATAATGTGCACTAAAAAAGTGTCTTATTGCTATCATTGAATTTCAGTTATCCAAATATATTCATTCCTAAGTTGTTAAACTTTTCAGTGCTGGGACCTAAGTTAGAAGAGGAAGGGTTCATTTTTGCTCATGGTTTCAGTGGGTTCAGTCCATGCTAAGCTGGCTCCAAAGGGAAACATGGCAGTAGGAATACTGTTCAACTCATGGTGATCAGATGCAGAGCACATGGGACCAAATGCCTACACCTTTCCAGTGACCCTCCAACTGGACTCCACCTTGTAGCAGTACATTCAACTATGAGCATCAGTAGGTTAATCCACAGATGAGGATAGTAGTCCCATGTTTCTAGCACCTCCCCCAGAGTCTCTTAATCCAATCAAGTTGGCAACTGACTCACAATTCTCAAAAGATTCTAGATTGCTGTGTTTTACTTTAGAAGGATAGACTTATTGGAGCTCTCAGAATGTGTGATCAACTGCTGGTTTGCCATCAAAAACAATCCCCACACAGTCTAAAATGCCTTACTCATTGCTCATGGCAGTAGAAGACAGTTATATGGTCCATTCCATAGTTCTGCCTTCATCTGCAAATAATCAAGTGTTTTCTCTCATGCAATAATTGATGTGATGGATAAGGATTTATATTCCCACACATAAACACCTTGTTCATGTGAGAAACTACAAAATGAAAGAATTACCATCAGTCATTTCCATCTATCCAATTGTCAAATGGCAGACTCATCTTGGCTTGAGCATGAGAAGGGCTTCATTGGGAGGTAACTGTTTATGTGTTAATTCCAGAAAACACCCTGAGTCTTGAGAGGCAGGGCAGCTGGGAAGACCTGGATTTTTCTTCTTAAACTCGAAAGTCATTTTTTCTAAAATATGGAGACTGATATTCTCTAAAATGTCGTTTGCCAAATACTTCACTTCAATTATCTTAGAAGGCATGCCTCAATGTATAATTTAAACTTTTAGAGAAGGGGCTCTGTTTTCCTTCTTCATGCATCCCTGGAATGTGCCAAAATACTTAAGCATGTACATAAAAGCAGAGTGTAAGTAATACTTTATGCATATTTGATTATTTTAAAGTGAAATAATCAAAAGGTGGTTGGCAATGCCACTTCCAAGAAGTCTCTTCAGTCACTAAGTTTTAAAAGCTTTTTGTTTAAGTCTGGAAGGGATATGAAGTAGATAGCAAATATATCTCAGTATACCATTTAGATGGGCAATCTGGAATCATGTATACTAATTATTTTCAAAGTATAAAGGATGGTAATGCAAGTTGGGCTGTACCTATCTCCCCTGGAGAACTAGAAGTTTTCCTTTGAAATTTCAGACCCCTTTCCCTCACCTTCATCTCCTCGTTTACTTTGAATTTCACAGGTTGCTGAAGATGCAGAAGCCTGTTTGTCATTCTCCTTCAGGAACAGACAAAGGAGCACCAGAAGAGGAGTGGCTCTCCACTGTGGGAGATGAACAGCCTCGGCGTGGTCCAGAGAACAGCCACTCAGACAGTGTCTCCTGGAAGCTTCTCGAAACGGGCCCTCTTAGCCCTATGGGGAAGGCAGAGTTATCTGGCCCCGAGGCGCAGCCCCAAGGCTGTGGAACTTCTTCTCAGCAACCTCTGAGCCTGCCCAAGAAGCACTGTGAGAACCAGGGGACCCTTCTGCAGTTTGATCGGCAGGCTCCTGGCCGCATTTCCACCTCTCCCACTCTGAGGAGGTTAAGGGGCAGTGGCCGAGGGACTTCGTCCTCACTGCCTCAGCAAGATGCCTTGGAAGAACCCATTTGGGGGAGCTGGAGAGTCCTTGCAGGCTCCCCAGGTCACCTGTCCAGGAGTCCATTGGGAATCCCAAAGGATGGTCCACACTCTCCGCAACCCTTGAGACCCCACTCAGGACCACCTACAGACCTTAAAGGGAACCTCAATACAGCCAACTCCATGGAGCCCCAAACCAAGTCCCCTGATGAGGACCCCCTTCCAGTAATTCACCCCATCGATGAGATGTCTCTTTGCCAGACCTCTCTTCCAGGACAAGAAGGCCACAGACTGCCCAGCCCTACCCCACAGCACCCAAGACCTCAGGTAACCTACCCTAAGTCTCTTGCCTTGCATTTGGTGGACTACAAAGCAAATAGGTCTCAGGGTTGCTCTCTTCCGCTAAAGGCCGTGGGGTCCTTTTGGTATAAGATGGCACAGAATGATATGTCTGAGGGGCATACCCTTACCTTAGGAAGCACAGACTCTCGAGTAAAGGAAATGCCCCATTTGGGGGAAGGAAAATGGGGGGGTCTAGCTTAACTGTGGATTTCCTTTTATTCAAAAAAATTTAGCAATCTGGAACGTTTTAAACAGGAGAGTTCGTTGTTTCCACTTTCAGAATATCTGCTTTGTAATAGTGGATGGCTTTGAGCAAGACTAAAACAAATATTTTTAAAATTTATTTCAGGGAGAAGAATCACGTGGCTCCAGGTATGTATGTACTGATAATCTCCAACGTGATGGCATATATTGACCATTTACTGTTCCATCTTTATTTTTGTTCCGATAAAGCAAATCTGGTGGAGTGTTAATCAGTACTATTTGTTCAACACCACCCAAGTTTCACTTCCCCCTCATGGGTGGGAGAGTCTTCCTTTCAGCAGTCTCCTTTCAGAGCATAGCGTTTTCCAGGCCTTTGCAGACAGTCAACGACAGTCCACTGCTTTCATGGTTTTCATTCTAAATTGTCAGTGCTTTGGCCCTGTGGCTTGATTGACACCCATTTAATAATAAGTTTTGTCTGGTAAAGAACATGGGCAGGCTAGAACACTTCAATAGTTTTTCAAAGAGAAATTCAAAGGACAATGATAAAAGGAACGAGATGTCCTATTTAAATGTTGCCTGACCTTTAAAATGTCTTTTATGACAGACCATGCCCTTATCTGGAAATTAGTGGATTGAGTCATGTTGGAAACCAGCTCTGAACTTTCTGTATAGCCCCTAGCTGAGACAACAGATTTGCCTCATCTCCTAGGAAGGAAGTGTTTTTATGGCATGAAGGGAAAGATCCTTGTCCAGTTGCATCCACCTGATTTGTGAGATTGGCAAGAAAGCTCTTATTGCATTTAGATATTCACAGAAGAATCCTAGGGAAAGTGGCCACTGTTTATTACTGGACCTCAATCCTCAAGCCACAGTTTGCTCTTCATAATAGTATGGGTGATGTCTGCTCATGTAGTTTTTGTTGACTTTAATTCTGCTTCACTTAAATGTATGAGCCAAGGTAGAGAATATTGTAAAGCCACCAGCAAATGCAAATTGTTGTGTATTGGTTAGCTATTGCTATATGACAAATATCTCCAAACCCTCGAAATAAAAACCAGCTACTGTTTTAAATAGTCGATGTGTCCACTCAGACTAACTCAGTCTAGGCTGGGCACAGCTGGGTAGTTCTCCTCTCCATCTCCTTCATGTTTTTCCTGGGACCAAAAGGCTGCCCAGTGCTTCAGGAAAACCAAGGTTCAAGAGCACAGGTGGAAACGTGAGTGGTCTGCTGAAGCCTCGGCTCTGTGTCTCGTCTGGAGTTTTATTGATCAAAGCAAGCCACACAGTGGAACTCAGGGCCAGGGTATTGTGTGTCTGTTATATGGCAAAGGATAGGGGCACAAGCTTGGTAGAGTGTGGGACTACGGGCACCAAACTTCCATAGGTGCCAGGTGGAAAAAAACTCTAAAATATGTGTGTAGTACAGGTGCATCACACAAAGAACAACAGAGCATCCAAGAGATGATGCTACTGATTAGAGTCAGATCATGCAGGTCAAATTAGGCTTTTTAGGACTTCTTTTTCTTTCTCTAGTAGCAAGCATCATGAAGGTACTGGATGCACTGATATGATCAGATGAATGCCACAGAATTTAGATGAAAGTAAACTCAAGCAAAACAGGTAGCTGAGCAGGTATGAGAGTTGGTAGGTTAGGCTATGATGAAGGCGGTGGAGTTAAAAAGAGGTATATCAGATAGTAGGCATTGAGGAGAAAGGATGGCCTGGGTCTTGTTGCAAGGTGAAGGGAAGGACATTGACAAGAATGACTGCTAAGCTTCTGATTACACAGCTAGGGTGATCAATGTGTGTAGTCTTTAACTTGTTTTAAGTTGGGGGAAGAGCTCTTTTTCCTGCAGTCATTCCCTCTCACCTTCTATAGTACATGCATGAACTCATACCCCAAATGTTCCTCTCCGATACACTAAAATATGCCCCTGGGAAAAAGTAATCTTTCCAGTACATTATTACTAAGGTGTGAAGGACTTTTGGCCTCAGCAATATGTACTCTTGTCTTTGGAAGCAGAACCCTACAACTCTCCCTTGTGAGTTTCCCTGCACCTTGTGAGTGGCTCCACCATAACATGTAAAATAGTATACTGTGTTTTTTTCCATTCATTCATCTGCTCCTAGAATCAAAACCTTCCCAAGGACAAAGGTTACTTATTTATTGTTTGAAGCTCCAGCTGTAGCACTCATCTAGACTCTACTTCCAAAAATATTTATTGATGGAAAAGATGTATGGACAAAGAAAGACACAGAGCCTGGCAGGATGCTTAGATTACGATGTCCTCTAACCATGCCCAGTGTATTTGCATTTTGGACAAGGACAAGGCTAGTAACCAAGCAGTAAAGCTGTGTTGGGATTTTAAACATCAGAAAGTAAGTGAGGGAGATTTTGTGGGTAGTCCGGTCTTCCTGGTACATCTTGAATTCAACCTTCTCAGAAAGCTGCCTCCCTTGCTGTCAGTTCAGCTCTGAAGCCAAGTGTAATACACATACTACACTTCAGTGAGATTAAAGACTAACCTTTAGTGCTCAAAAGGAAACAGGAAGAATGTCAGATGTATCCAAATTAGCAAGTGAGATAGTATTAGCACAAAAACCAAATGACAATGTACTTGAAAGTCTCTCTTGATAAGGCAACCAAATAAAAATATCAGTGAAGCTTCCCAGGAAGTCAGATCCATCCGGGGTAACCATTGGTCAGCAACCTAGCATGGACATAAAAGCTGCCAGAGCCAAACCACCAGGTTTGAATCCTGTTTCCACTTCCCAACCAGATGGTCTTGGTTGATTCCCTAAATGGCCAGAAATGTGTTTTTTCATCCAACAAGTGGAGATATGAGCAGCATTCATCTCGTTAGTCTTTTGGACTTTTTAAATGGTGAAGTGCAAGTAGGACCTATTATTGTTGTTTTAGAGGCGCCATTCATTCATTCAGTCATTCAGCACGTCTGCTATCCAAGTCACTGATTTCTAAGATATTCAGAGTTAAATTCTTGATGCCAGCAAACACATCTGATATATCCCAGCATTAAGCTGAATACAATTTTGTACCTTCCACAGGTTTTTATTTAAAACCTGTGATGTAGCTAGCACTGGCTGAAAACTCCTGGAAATACTAGAAAGGAGGAAGACTGTCAACAAAGTTTTAAAAAACTTAATTGGGGAAGTATTACCTAGAGACTCATAGACAGGCTAGCGCTAATTACTCAAAAGAGAAAGCTGCAGCCTCCGAGAACTCAGCGGGAGCGGGCACAGCTGGAGGAGCCGGGCGCTCTACTTCTATGAGCTGCAGCATCTCTGGAATGGAAGTTCCAAGGAAGCTGAAGTTTTCATCAAGGTATGCGTGTTCATTAAGGAATTTCCATTGTCTAGCCCAGTTTCTGGCACACAGTAGGTGCTCAATAAATGTCTAAAGAAACAAAAAGTGAAAAGGAGCCAGGCATGGTGGTGCACGCCTGTAATCCTAGCACTCAGGAAGCTGAGGCAGGAGGACCAATGTGAGGTCGAGAACAACCTGGGCTCCAAAGTGAGTTTAAGGCCAGCCTGAACTGCATAGTGAGATCCTGTACCAAAAAGGCAAAAAAAAAAAAAAAAAAAAAAAAAAAA
>RJWM01000654.1:142209-177076 GCA_004363535.1 Dasyprocta punctata | reverse complement strand
GGATCTGTGGAGATTTGTACAATTGTTCTTTGACCCTATTAAGTAATATTTTGACTCCCATCCAAAAGACATAGTAACCTAGAAAGAGAGCAGAGCTCTGTGCTCTGGACACAAGCAACCTCAAAACCCAACAAGTCACAGCACAAGGTATTTCCACACATGGGTGAGACTCCCAAGCAGTGTCTCTGTTCTGAATTCCAAGGTGTAGCAGGCACACAGGTCCCACAGATTTGCTCCACACGAATGGAGTAGCCCCCAGGTATGAGATTCTTGGCCATAAACAGGGAGTGAGCTCCTCATCCTTTCTGCCTTCTGGACTAGGTTTCCATCAGATGGAACATTATGGTAAGAAGCTGAACTAGAAATGAGAGTCAAACATATAGAAGTATGTCACTCTCAATCTTCTGAGACTCCCAAGAGAAAAATATATTCCAGATTTAACCAAAAGAGCTGTAGTCCCATGGTTGGTATCAGAGTTGTGATTTCTTTTTTATTAACAAGAGCATTTTTTTAAAGCTTGTTATTGATTCTTAATTTGTTCTTCCTATGTAATCAACTCATCATTAGAAGCAAACATTTAAAATTACACTATATTTCTTGCCTAATTCTTAATATTGAATACCTACTTTTCCCAGTCACCCAAATGCTGAAAAGTGTACATTCTACAATCATTTGTTCTCAGTTGAGAATTACAGTTTCTGAGGAATACAGGGTAATAATTTGGAAAAAAAAAATATTGGGCAACATCTGTAGCTGAAGGAACACAAATTTCCAGATTATGGTGGCCTGAATGAGATTTTTATTCCATTAAGCCACACAAATCATCTTAGGGAAGTTGCTACTGACCCCCTATGTTGTCTAAGATTTTTCATTATTGTGGGAGGCTGAGGCAGGAAGATCGTTGCAAGTTCGAGACCAATCTGGATTACAAAGTGAACTCAAGGCCAGTCTGAATTGCAGAGTGAGATCCTGTCTCAAAAAGACCAAAATAAATAAATAAATAAAGGGGGAACTCTGAACTATTCATCTTCAAGCATTTCTGCCAAGTAAACTGTCACCGCATAATCCCCATACCACCCACTGGCCACTGAAGGAGGAAGCGAGCGTGGTCCTCCGTGGGAGCCTGCATCCTGAGAGGTGGAAAAGCTCTCACCTGTCACACTCATTTGCCACATAGGGAAATGGGAGGCCAAGGAAGCAAAATGCCAAGGTCACTCATGATGAAGGTCGCAGGTGGGAATCTAGTGCCTTTGCCACTCAATAGAATGAGCCCAGGATTAGCTCCTGTGGCTACTACAGTTAATTAGCACAAGCCAAATGGCTTGAAAGAAAAAAGTAGAAATTTATCCTCTCTCAGTTCTGGAAGCTAGAAATTCAGAATCGCGTGGGCCGAGCTACACTCTCTCTCTGAAGGCTCCAGGGAGGGCCTTCCTAGCTCCTGCATCCAGGTATCACGCGGTTTGAGGCCCTGTCACCTCAATCTTTGCCTTTGCCTTCACGTGGTCTTCTGTTTTCTCTGATCCAACTGGATCTTCTCATCCCAGTCCTTAATTTCATTACATCCACTAAGACCCTTTTTACAAATAAAGCTCCAAGGATTAGAATGCGGACGTTATCTTTTGGGGGGCTGCCTTTCAACTCATCATATACCCCCTTTTACTGAAGTAGTCTCCAATTTGGAAAAGAGGCAGTGATTTAGAACCAACATTGTACTTTGCAGTGATTGCCAATACCTTTTTCTCTTTCTCCTGTTTACAAATCTTCCTGGAGTCAGACCTGCCTACTGGAATTCTAATTCTCGCTCTGACACTCACTAAACCATGCGCCCTTAGATGACCTCTTCGCTCATCTTTCGAAGCCTCGATGTCCTGTGGTCTAAACAGAATAGGAATTTCCACTTTCTACGGCAGTTGTGAAAATCAGTTATGTATGAAAGATGCTTAACATCATGTGGAGGAAAAATCAGAGCCCAGTGAATGTCAGCTAATTTTAAATTAGAACAATATTCCTCAAGAGCAATGTGTTATTTACAAAACCCATGCATTTGGTGTCCACTGGGGGACACATGTCCAGCAGCTAGTGACTCCTCTGACAGCAACGTGGAGGGGCAGCCTCATTGCTGGGTGTTGACTCATGGGTGCAGGGCCTCCTGGGTAGGGAGGCAAATTCCTGAGATTCTCTGAATTGTTGCTGCCCCGGCCCACACAATGGATCTGCCGGTCTGCAGCAGAGGACAGAAGACGGAGACTGAGACGCTCTGGTACCGGAAGGGAGACAAAGTTATCCCAGCAACCATGGGACTAGTCCCTTCGGATCTGACCAGCTTGGGGCCTCGCACCTCAGGGTTAGTGTAAGTGTGGCTTGTATTGCGGTTTCTAAGCGGGGCTGGGCGTAGGCCAGGGCAAGGGAGTCAACACCAGCAGGCTGCAAAGTGTGGGTGCCTTCTGGGTCCAGAAATTTGTTCTAAAGCAAAATGTTAATAACCAAGGATCAAGCAAAAAAAAAAAAAAAGACACCAAAGTGAATGCATTTCTCAAAAATACTTGTTTTTCCAAACAAATGAAGGGCGGCATAGTCATATTGCCACTCTACTGACCCGGTGGCACTAGGGTGCCAGCAGCACTCTAAATGTTTTGCACTAATTATTTGTTTATTTCCCAGTTCAATTTGCTCGTAAAGACATCAGACATCTGCAAATACTGCTTCCTGCCCTTTTCAGGAAGGACACCTTCACCCCACGCCAACACCACTTGGTTGCTGTGCACCCTGAATTCATGATTGTCAGTTTCAGTGGGGGATCAATCCAGAAGTGAACACGTGACCCTGCATGCATGCCACTTTTTAGAAGAAGCAACCCTAATATTTAAAACAGCATACACAAGACACCAATCGGGAGCCAACACGCGCACCCCTAGGAGACCTAAAGACAAAGGCACATAGATCTCATTACAACTGTTTGTGTTACTATCATTAATCCAATGTCTGATCAGCTCCAGGTGGCAGGCCAGGGCACTTTACAGAGTTCTCAGAAATCACCAGTCTCTGCCAGGCATGAATGATGCAAGTCTGTGCTTTCTGTACCAATTCATATCTCTCCATATTACTGGGTGTAAATACTCTTTCTAATTGCTTTTCTAGGTGTCTGTAGGGTTATAACTGTGAGTCTTCATAGCTTTATTAACCCATGCTGCCTTTTGATAAGCAAAAGCATTTCCTGTCCACAGAGATCCTATTGTGCCCTCCTGGAGGCATTCCTACCTCCCCGCAAAGAGCATCACTAGGTTTTGACCACCAAGGTCAAAAGCCAAGATCATGGCTCAGCCTTCGCGCAGTCAGGGTATCTTCTCTCCTCTCCATACGTGCAAAGGCAACTCCAGTCGTGAGCTTGTCATCCCAAATGGATACCTTATGTTCAAAGCTATTCCCAGGCAAGGAAGAAATGGGTCGGGTAACTTAACCATCTATAATGGAACAGGGAAAATTTGGGGTGGACCAAGTTGTATTCTGTTTTCATGTATGCATGTAACTAGTCATTTGTGATCCAAAATGTAGAATCAAATTCACTTGAGGACCATCAGTATTTTATTCTATAAGCCAACATGTCTGTGTATTCAACAAGTGTATGAAAACCTGTACTATGTCAGATTCTCTGCTAAGTGATTAGATCCTGTAATATACAAGACCCAGGAGAAGCCTTGAATGAAGTCATATAAGGGAAGAGGTAAGGGGAGGAGAAGGAGAGGAGAGAGGGCTGATCCTTCTTAAATGGATCAGAAGAGACTTCTAGAGGAAGAACATCTAAGCTGGAACTTAGTGATAAATCAATTTGCCAGGAAGATTGAGCAGAGCTGGGGAGGCACATGGGAGCTACCTGAACCAAGGTTTGGAAGTGTGAAGTACGGAGTGGTTAAAGAACAGCACGCAGCTCGGCACTCCTGGAGCACCCACTCTGCAGGAGAGCATGTCAGGGAAAGACGGCGATCCCTCTAAGCTTGTCTAGGTTTGGTTATTGTTCCATTTACTTCACAAATGTTTGCTGAGTCCTTATTAAATGGAGATTTACAACAGAAGCTAGGAGTTTAGGATAATAGAGGAAATAAGGCTTTATAAAACCAATCATTTTCTGGAAAGGAGGACATCAGAGAACTATTTCCTTCATTCATGTTCATCAATTAACAATGGATTGAAAGAACCCGAGAAAGGAAAGGTAAAATGCAATAAAACCACATGGTACAGAGAACTGAATACAACTGAGCCCAGTTTTATTTTTCTATTTGTATTTCATTTGAAGCTACTTAACATAGAAGCCCAGGGGCCTGAGTCTTGTGGACCTGTAGGAGGGTAGGCTGGGAGGACCAGAAAGGAGCAAAGCATCTCCAGCTAAGGAACCTATGTGTAAAACACTGCTTTACACAGAGAGCTGCAATCCATCCTCTATTTCTGGAGAATAAATTGCGAAGTAAAGAATATCAAGAAGGCCAATAATCCTAGATCCCAGAAATCTTGAGTATATTGATCTTGTTAAGGACAGAAAGCCACTGAAGTGTCTTAAGCCCCAGGTGAACAAGGTCAGATTTAAATTTTGAATGACTCGTGTTTAGTGATTTGGGGCAGGATGGGATTGAGCAGATAAAGTTAAGAGGTGGTTGTGCTGGTACAGACAAGAGACGCAGGCAGTGAGCAGCCACTTCCGTGTGACCTGTGGAAGGGGGGGACCCTCCTAAACCCCCACTCTGAGCTCTCGCCTTCCCTCTCTCGAGCACAGGTTCTACGAGCACAGGCGGAGTTCTGTGGTGCTGAACTTACCTGGACTTGAGGTGTTCCCCGGGGACCTCCTGGTGTCCGATGGAGCCGCCGATTACCTGTGTCACCCACTCCTGCTGCTGAATTCAGGTCTGTTCGTTTGGCCTATGTTCATCATATCTCTGCTACAGGTCAGAAATGGTCATAAGCAAGAGCAGTTCTCCAGATATTTAATGACTAGGAGATGGAGATCACTACCCCGATGTGTCAGGACCAATGCCTTGCTGTTTGGAACAGGCACAGGGCATGAATTATCTGAACCAGCTGACGACCTGCCAGTCTTGGTGCTAGGCATCCCATTTACAGAGGTGGATAAGAAATGGACCTTAAGGACTTCTTGTAAAATCATTTATCCCAACTCCAGGACCTTGGATAGTTGCTCTATGATGGTCACTGTTTTGGATAGGAGTACCTTTGGTGGCTGGTGGGCAGCTTTTCTGTAATTGTTGTATGTCTTATCTTTCACACACTCCTGGGCTTCAGTCTCGCACTGGAGCCTTCAGCCAAGATGGTAACATGTGGAGGAGGCTGAGGGGCTGGGGGCAGATGAGTGTCTGTCAGCTGAGGGTCCATCCTCTAGGCTGAACCCTCTGCTGTGAGGGAAAAAGAAATGGGGGTGTTCCCGCATAATGCTGAGGGTAGGTGAATTGAAGACTTTGAAACCTAAAAGAAGACACAAATATTATCCATACATTTGGTTTTTAAACTATTCTTTTTTTTTTTTTTTTTTTTGCGGCACCGGGGATTGAACTCACAACCTCGCGCCTGCCAGGGCAGGTGCTTAAGGCACTGAGTCAAACTCCCGGCCCTGGTGTTTTGAGGCAGGGTCGCACTATGTAGCCCAGGCCGGCCTTGCGCTCGCGTTGTAGCCCAAGCCGGCCTCGAACCCACAATGCTCCGCCTACCTCAGCCTCCCGAGTGCTGGGATTAAAGGCGTGCGCCACCACGCCCGGCTTAAACTGACTATTCTTAGTAGGGTCCATTTTATGAAAGAATCCTTGTTCATAAATCCGGTAAGACCCATGTCTAAGGCACCTCTGTCAGCCTTTGACAGCTGGCAAAACCATCAAGCCCATTTCCTATGCACCTACGTGCCAAGTGAGGCCTGGAGAAAAGCAGTCTAGTTATGGTGTCAGCCACTTGTCTCAGAGGAATGGACTCTAAACTCTTGACTATTAGCACACAGTCCTTCTCACCAGCCTGAATCCATCCCTCACCCCATTGGCAGACGTAACTGCTGCATGTAGAACCCAGAAGCCACCAGGCAATGCATCATAAAAAACATCTCTATCACACTTCCATCACTATATATCTCTTTTGCATCTACTCTTTTATGTGATACAGCATATAAGAACGAGCAAATATTGTCTTCTAAGATACAATGACCCAAGAGAACAAACCAAGTGGGATTACATAATCTGCTTGAGGACACACCCCCACAGAAAGCAGAGCTGGTTACAAGTCCAGTGTAAACCTAGTGTAGGTTATTACACGTTTCATGGTGCTACACAGATGTTCTAAATTGATCAGCCAAAGGCTGGTCTCACCCCAGCAGCCTCAGCATCCCCTGAGAAGTTGTCAGAAATGCAGATGCTGGAACTCTGGGTGGGTGATATCTTCCAGTCCATTTTATAACAAACCCTGCAGGTGACTCTGATGCCAGCTGAAGTTTAAGAACTGCCATTCTGAGAACAAGGTCACACTGCAGGGTGACACTTCTACAATAGGTGAGCTGGTTTTTGAGCTGGTAGACTCCACCAAGCCCTCTGTGCCTTCTTCACAAGGAGTTTAGAACAGAGGTCTAATGGTCGCAAAGCAGCAATGCCTCTCCTCTTTGCTGTGTGAATGAGACTCCTGCAGATATTGCTGAAATAGAGATTTTGATGTAGCAAACATATTTAAGATAGATAATGAATGGCTGTCGATTCAGTAAAGGCTCATTTAAATCTTCTTCAGAATACTCGTAAAGCATTCCCCAGGCTCCAAAAGTATCCTTGAAGTAAGAAAAACAGAAGGGAGAAACTTGTCAAGGACAAGACAAGTTCGATTAGATGTGATAATTTACTACCGATCATTTGAAGGCTCAGTATAGTGAATGTGATTGGTCCCTCAGGGAGATTCTCTCTTTATAAAGCCCAATAATGTGGTCAAAGCAAATGACAGGATAACCACTTGGGTTGATTAGGACCTGTCCAAGACTACAGTAGAAAAAGTCCTTAAACACGTTCTTTGCAGTCAGGGCTGCTCAAGTAATTACTCCTGCCTGATTGAAGCACTATGGACACGATCTGAGTGAATGTGACAGACAGATACTTGCAGGACATCGATTTTGTACAGTGAGTGGCCAGCGGTTTCCCACATAACCTAAGACCTTTTTTTTTTTTGTAACATAAACAACACACAATTTTAAAAAAAGAATTTGATCTCTTTGTCAGTCATCAAAAGAATGTGTGACTAAATAATGACTTCTTCCTCAACTCAGGGCAGCTCCTGAGGACTAAGAAGGATGGTAATGGTGAACGGGTGTTGTTATTACCTATTCCAGGAGTCTTTGCTGAACCACATCTGAACTGGGCTGATATGAGCTCCAAGTCTAAGCATGGTCAGTCTACTGACATTGCATATGAGGGATGGTTTATGGTAGGATGAAGTAAAAACAAAAAGCTGGCCCTTTCAGCCCAAAGTGTTTTGACTCTGTCTTAAATGAATTACCCAACATCATTGTTGTTATTTATACATTTCTCCCCAGGTGATGAGGAAAAAAAGATACCCCTATCCCAGTAGAGAAGCAGAACAGTATCACCTTCAGGCAGCAGCAGAAACTCAACCTTCTGGTTATGACCTAGTGCCATTCACTCATCTGCAAAAATATACTCATTCTGTGCATTTAAGCAGGGGGGATTCTGCTTGGCTTATTTTCAGAAAAGGAGACTTCATAAAGCACTGTAATGATCTGTCGCCAATTACTCTAGAGTCCTGGTTACTTTTCTCTCATTGCTAAGACCAGATACCTGATGCCCAAAATGAAGGAAGGAAAGATTTATTTCTCTTACAGTTTTTGGAGATTTTAGGCCATACTCAGTTGGCTCCAAGGCAGGGTGGCATGGCTGAGGGGCAATCATTCATGTTCACAGCAGTTGCAGCAAGTACGAGAAGCAACTAGAGCAAAATGGGCAGAAAGGGTAAAGGACACCTCCTTGTCTCTCTTATGTTGATTGCCAGCTACCTGCACCTGGGCAGGTGAAGCACTCATACCACCAATCCCAGCTCTAGACAACAAACCAATTACAGATGCTAGACTCAGCTGCCTTCAAAAGGCCCACCCACCATGAGCACATGAGGCTTTGGGGGGACATCCAGACTCAAACCATAACACTAAGTAATACTATATTTTATTTCACCCACCAGAATCCAAAAAACCAAGATGGCCTTTCTCCAAGAAAGGAGTGGTAAGTGTTGCACATTGCAATTTTTCTTTATAATTAGGCCTCCTGTGGCTAAAAAAGTAAGACACAGCTGAAAAGCCTCTTCATTCAACTTTATCTTTGCATAAAGGCAGATACCACATGAAGTGTAAGCAGCATCATCACATCATCACATAGTATTGACTACAGAACAGGCCAAATGGTGCCATTTGATGTAGTGAAACAGAGCTAATTGCCAGTGGTTAATGAGTTCTGCAAAACAAGCAAAGCAGTTCTAACTAAGTTATGCATTTATAACTTATTGCAACTCATTAAGCAGCCCACTCTTTGAGGAAAACTTGAACAAGTGTGCATTCCAAGTTGCAGGCAACACTGTGTATAGTGGGGATGCTGAAAAATTAATGAGCTATTACAGAAAGAGATTCTAGAAATGCACATCCATTTCTGGGAAAGTCAGTTGGATTAGTGCTAGTAGCTTTTTAAAATTCATTCTCGGTTGCATCAATTATTGAAGAGTAATGAATCTAAATCAGGGATCCCCGAGTCTTTGCTACCTAGGACAAAGGTGGTCTATCCTGAACCAAACCTTTCCTGCTGGCTTGCTAAAGGTAGAGGGAGGGAGTGTTAGAAATCACGGACAACTCTGCTCTGCCATTTCCTGGAAGAAGCAGAACCGATACCTGTTCCACCACAGGGCAGTTCTGATAGCTGCACACTGCAACCAGCAGGGGCAGCAGTGCCCGGGGGTAAGCTACTGTCCCTTGGTCTGTTAAAATCTGGCTCCCATGGCTTCTCCAATCAGTTTGTCACCAGTCAATGACAGCTGTGATAGTTCTATGGACAGAGATACTGTGAAAATTTGAAGCCCAGTAGCTAAATTAAAAGTCCTCCAAGGTTCCAATCCAAACTGCTTGACTTCTGCTTCCTGATCTTGGCCAGATGAATTAACTCCATCAGGTTCAGATTTTCTTCCTGCAGAAGGTGGGAAGTCATAATGGCAGCCTTACAGGAAGTTGTGATGACTAAATTGTAATACATATGAAGCTTCCTCCAGACCTGGGCCCTGGTAAAAGTTCAGTCATTTTAGCAGGAATACTGCTAGTATTTTTTAAATTAGAGTTTGGAAAAAACTACTTATTCTCATAGCTATGTATAGGATTGGCTTTCACATTAGTTTTTTCAAAAATAAGAAGTTTGTGTGGAACACAGTCTAAGCAATATGAACTCCAAATCACAAGTTGTTAGTAGCATAGCAACATCATTGTCACAAGGGCTGTTGCCCATCAGTCCTTCAGGGACCTGCTGTGACTCCGTCCTGGTGGGTCTGAGATAGGGCAGCCCCTGCTGGGCAACTTCCTCCTCGTAGGGGTTGATCCTGACACTAGTCCTGCCTGAGAACCTTGACGGGGGTCACTCTTCCCCAATTCTGCCATGGGCTCCTTCAAGGAGAGGAGCTCTAGGGCAACAAAGGGAAGGACTTAGCAGATGGAAAGGACTTAGCCAAAGGAGGAACAGCTTCTAAGTTGTCCATAGCAGTCTGTTCTTTTCCCCATGAAGAACTTGCTCTGACGTGTGTTGGGTGACTGCATGTGCCAAGTTCTGGGCTAGAGATCTAGGACACCGATTGAGGCCAGGTTGAAATATAAATTGGGGAGGAAATGTGTTAAATGGTTTTTACTCTGAATTGGGAGACAGTGGTGGAGACACACAAAGGAAGAATGCTCCAGTGCCTTACGAAAAATGATACAGCGCTTGCACACAGCCTAGATGCATCCTTCTCGCTGTCCTCTCTAGTCATAGTATGTAACTCCATGTCAATGCTATGTAAATTGTTGTTCTACTGTACTGTTTAGTGGGTAATGACAAGGAAAAGTCTGCTTACATGCAGCACAGACATAATTATTTTTGGCTATTTTTGATCTGTGGTAGGTTGAATCCACGGGTTGAAATCTGTGGTTACAGAGGGCTGACTGGAGTAAAATGACAAAACATGTTCAGCAAAAGTTCTGGGAGGGAAAGGAAGGAAAATCCATTTCTTTAAGCCCCATTTTCATAGGGACACAGAATCTGGTTCCCTTAAAACAGATATGTTTCCTTCCTTCACCTTCTGAGCCTTACTTATGAAGTAATTCATATTTTTAATTCATTTCTAAATTGTATTTTCCCAGTCTCACTATAGATTTTTCCTTTTCGCACCTTCCTTCCTTCCCTCTTTCCTTTCTTGCTAACGATCAGTGTAAGTAATAAAGGTTCTGTCTGTGTGTGTGTGTGTGTGAGAGAGAGAGAGAGAAAGAGAGAGTGTGTGTGTGTGCGTGTGTGTTGCCGCAGTACTGGGCACCATTCCTGTTGACACTGTTCACGCGTGTCCTTGTTGGTGTATGTCATAGCTTACTCACTGATGAACAAATTCTTGCCCTCTAACAAGGCAGGTCACGTTAACCCCATTTAACCCACTGGGAAATGGGTTCAGAGAGGCTGAATCATTTGCCTGCAATCACACTGCTTAGGAGCAGCAGTGAGCAGGGATTTGTCGCTGGCAGTCTGGCTGTGAGTCCGCATTAGCCCAGACCTTGTGGCCCTCCACTGTCCCCATAACCAGACCGAGGAAGTATACCTCCCTCCTTTCTGTCCCCAGAACTCCGGGAGATCTCATCTCTCTTTACCTATTCAATGTCATCTCTTTGTCACCTGCTCCAAAATGTATCTGTGCAACCTAAGCCTGCAGCTCCCCTCCAGTGCGCGTCACCCGTTCCCCCTGCAGTGCCATTCCACTTGCCCCCTCCTTAGTAGAATGAGCCCACTTTTCCTCATCCCCATATCCTCTCGGGTTCCCTTCAAATACTCTCATTGCCTTCCCCGACCAGTGTCACCAGAGTGGAAGCCACAAGGCCCTAGATGCACCTGTCCTCTGAGGAGTTAATGTGATCCCCTGGGAAAAGTGTCTCCTCCTGCCACCCTTTAACCAGCAGCCTGGTTCAGTCTGGGGAAAGCCACCAGGAGCACCCTCCAGAGGACAGTGCTGGCATCCACTTTCCCACAACTCCACCTCCACTGCCTTTCTCCTAGCTTCTGTCTTTCCCAAGTGGCTGCTGGGTTTTCATTGCCACAACACGCAATCACTATGGTTTCAGACATCAACAAAAGGCGTATGTCCCAGTTACTGTAGGAGGTCTCCAACTGGCTCCAAGATTCCTTTGCTATTGTGGAGGCTGAGAGTCTATAAAATCTTTCTTCTGTTTGTGCCACAAGTGACAGAGACCAGCACACTGAGAAGCCCGGAAAGGGTCTCTACTGGGACTCGCTGGGGTCCTGCCCCTCAACAGCACAGCCTGCGCCGGCTTCTGCTCATTAACAAACACTGGTTAACTTGCCCCAAACCCTGTGGATGCACACGGGCATTGCGCAGCCTCAGGCAACAGAGCCAGCTGAAAGAATATTTGTGATAAACGTTCCGCTGAGATGCAGCCAAGGTAGCTGTTAGGAAGCCTGACCCACTGTTATTGGATAACTTCTTCCTGGTTTAGTTGGTAACTTGAACTCCAAGTGGGTGTTTCAGGACGTGCAATAGAGCACTGATGAATCCACCCCGAACTGCTCACAGTACATTACATGTACTGCTCACAGTACATTGCATATCCTTCTGCAAGTCGCAAAAGGATATGTAAATGTGATAGCATTTAAAAATGAGTTACAAATATGATCAGAAAAATGTTTATAATGAGTTACCTGAAGATCGGGATTAGGAGTGGCTTTAAGTTTTGCTATTTTTTTTATTTCTCAATATCCTGTAGTAATGTATAACATCTGTCTTCCAATTTTTTTTTTTTGAGACAGGGTCTCACTTGGCAATTCAGGCTGGCCTTGAACTCGTTTATGTAGCCCAGGCTGGTCTCAAACTCACAGCAATCCTCCTGCTTCAGCCTCCCGAGTGCTGGATTACAGGTGTGCACTTCCACGCCCATCTCTGTCATCCAAATTTTAAAACCCATATTATTAAGAATAAAGATTAGCCTGGCATAGTGTGCATGGTTGTAATCCCAGCATTCAGGAGGCTGAGGCAGGAGGATCACTGAGTTCGAGGCCATCCTGAGCTACAAAGTGAGTTCAAGGCCAACCTGAACCACATAGTGAGACCCTGTCTCAAAAAAAAAAAAAAAAAAAGAATAAAGAGTATAACAGAAATAAGTGGATGGTTCCATGATGAGAAAGCTAGAGTTTCTGGAATATTCTGGTACTCTTTAGCAGAGAATTGCTAGGTTGGACAAGTCTCATTAGCACTGTGGGCTTTATTTAGTCAACTGCTTAGAGGTTGAACTAATACATCTGAGGCACTTTCTCATGCTCATGTCCAGGGGTCCACAGTTTGGAAAAGTTAAAGCTGCAAAGCAGGTAATTTCTCCTCAGGGTGGGTGATAGAGAAGGAGTCCATCTCTTTGAGATATGGCCAGTCTGTGCCTTGGGCTTGCTTGTTTGTTTGTCTGTCTGTTTTTAAGATGAGAGGTTTGGACTAGACACCCCCAAGAGCCTCTGTCCTCTGTCTCCGCCCTGCTGCGGCCCTGGGGGTGGGACTGTCATGTGGAAATGGCCTTGGAACAGTTTGTGGCGGACAGTGGCTGGGTCTGTTAGTGGTTTGGCCTTTTTCCACGCACGTCAGAGAATCAACAGAAGACATTCAGGCTGCCGCCACTGAGTCATGAGAGAATTCATGCCGTCTCTAACCATCTTTAAGCAGGGCAAAGACAAACACAAGTACATAACCGACCTGGAAAACTGCCTGTCTTCAGTGAAGATTGCAGACTTCAGGGTCTATGAGTTCTGCAGCTTAAAGGTATCTCATAGTTTACTAAGTGATATATTGACGGTGGAACAGTTTTTTTTCTTGTTTTGCTTATTTGTCTCTGTGGGTCCTTATTTTAAATTGTCCTATTATCACCTACTTCATAATAGCAACCAGGTGCAGGGAAAGAACTCTGCCAGGGCTGGGCAGCCCTGGGAAAAGTCACCGTATGTAAAATAAGGTAATAGCTATGAGGGTACCTTGTAGGTCACAAAGCCCTATGAAAAAATTAATACCCTTAAGCCACACACAATGACATTTCCATCCGTAACAATCCACACTGATGGCGATCTCATCAAATGATACGGCGCAGTGACATCATAATTATAGTTTCTGTGAGTTCCCACTGTGATGGTCACGCAAGTATGAAATCAGCCAGTGCTGTGTGTACCTCAGACCACATCCTCATCATTAAGGGACAAAAGAGTATATCCACCAGCCCTCAATCTCCTCATCTGAAAAGAAAGTCATTTTGGATAAAATAATTTCTGAGGGCCTAAGAGTTGTAACACTTCTATATCATGATTCATTAGCAGTTAATTTCAACAAGCTTTTGACGCAGGAACCTGGCATCAGACTTCCCTGTTCTAGATGTAAAGTTTCTTGAGCCCAAAGATAGACTAAAAAGGACCCATGCAAATGTCGAGTGTAATTCCCTAGAGCGTCGGTTTGAGTTTCTTTTGATTTTAAACTCTCATGCTTTGCAGTGGGAGGAACTGGCATTCCTGAGGCACTGGAGTGGTGGTTTGGGCAACTGAGGGGAGGGGCGATGCTAACAGGGAGCCCGGGCTGCCTGCCAGCCCGCGAGCCAAGGCGAACAGCGGGCAGGTCAAGCCACTGAAGTGGAAATGTTTTGTTCTCTCTTTTCTCCTCGTGTGCAGGATAAGACCTGGAATGAAGTCATGGAAACACATCAAAAAGTCCCTTCTGATCAATTAGACTTGAGAAAGCAGCAAGAGGCTGTGTGGGAACTTTTCACGAGTGAATGCACTTATTTCTTGGACCATTTATTAGTTCTTAAAATGGTAATGCTGGTTTTCATTTTTATGCAACATGGAAAAAATAGCAATTTGGTTCTTTCGGGACTTCTTTTTCTCTTCCATGCCAGAAAAGAAAGTTTGAGGATTTTTCTCTTCTTTAAGAGGATCTTGAAGAAATTTTTATTTATTACCTGTTGTTTGCTTGTTTGTTTGTTATCTACTATTTAGTTGTCTCTTCATTCTTTTTCTTAAACATAGTTTCTCAGGATTAAATGAGATCTTCGCGTCCTGATGAGCTCCTCTGAGTCCTGTCTGCTGTCTGAACCTCTCTGTCTCCCTCTCACCTGCGTTTCTGAGCTCATCCATCAGGGTCACCCTCATGGCAGCCTGTCCCATCTTGGTCACTTCCCCTGATGGAGCTCTTGGTCCCTCGTGAACAAAGCCGGGTGAACGTTTAACAGCAGCGGCCTCCGGTTCCTGGGGCTGCCATGCGCACCTCCTGCAGGGCAGTTGTATTGCACTGCGGTAGATGCGTGACGTCCTCCATTTAAATAGGGCTCTGGTCCTTGATCCAGAAAACTCGGTGCAGAGAATTCCTCATAGAATAGCCACAGGGCAAGGGCAGGAAGGCAGCAGCTTCCTTCTTAGACCGCAGGGCAAGATGGCTATGCGCCTCCCAAGGTTACCTGTGCCCAAAATACTTTTGTTTTTTAATTTTAATTTGTATGTTGATTAGTACATGTTTGCAGTATGTAATGATTATATTCATCCCGGGGTGTTGGCACAGGTCCACGATGCATCTTCGTTCTCTTTTCATTCCCTTTCCCTCCCTGCATTTCTTGGTCCCCTTCCTGTTTGAGAAAGATCTATCTCTCTCCTTCCTGCTACCTATCATTTATTTAGTTCTTTATTTATAATTCGGGTTTCTCACGTAAAAGAAACCATGTGATATTTAAGCTTATGTGTCCAATTTACTTCATTTAAAACATTATGACAGCGAGGTCCTTTTGAATCCAAGATGCTCATGGCTAAAACTCTTTGTTTGGGAAGACCTGGCTCTAAAGCCTGGATCTGCCACTGACTCTCGTGTGACCTTTACAAAGTCCAGTCCACCATATCCTAAACGGACAAGAGGTTGGCCAACATTTCCTGTTAGGGTCTGTTAGGGTCTGTTTTGTGTTGTGGTAAGACAACACCACAGAATCTGTAAAGAAGAGATTTGTTGCATGGTTCTGAAGGCCAAGGAGTTCCAGAGGTGAGGACCTCCTGCTGAATCGTAATGCTAAGAAGGCATCATAAGCAAAAGAGGTCACCCAAAGAGTGACATTTTATAACAAGCCTCATTTTAAGATCATGAACCCAGTCATGACCTCGTCACCTCCCAAGCGACCCCCACTTTAGCCCTGTTGTTTTGGGAACTGAGCTCCCAACTCATGCGTTTTGATAGGACACAGTCGAGCCACAGCAATGCAGATAGTAAATAGTTCAGACTTTGCAGGCTGTATGATCTTTACTGCAGCTACTCAACTCTGTCATTATAGTACAAAAACAGCCAGAGATAATCCATAAAGGAATGTGCACTACTTCATCACCATAGAGCATAGATTACAAAAATAGGTAGCCATGACGATATACAACCCACAGGCTGTATTTTGACAATCCCTGTACTGAACCGTACAAAAGGGAATGATAATACCATCTCTGGCTATCTTCTTTAATCACTGTGATGATCAAATGAATTTCCTTTGCTCTCTGTTGAATGCCATGCAAGGGTTATTTTCTATAGGATTTATTGTCAGAGGTACTAAATACCTTACCTAGCTAAATTTCTGTAAGATTTATTGTCACGAGGTACTAAATACCTTACCTAGCTAAATTTAAAGCATGGAGACAGCCTATGAGAAAAGAGAAAGTCTCCCATCCGTTAGGATGCTTATAAGAGCAAATAACAGAAAACTAACTTAAATAATACAGGACTACATGGGCCCGTGTGACTGGAATGTTCAGTGGTGGGAAGAACTCATGGGATTTCCTTCAGGGACTCAAAATCAAGGAGAAATTTTCTTTCTATGTTTCATCTCTGGCTTCCATGCATTAGCCTTGTCTTGTGACTGATGTCTCTTAAGAGTCACCAGATGGCTGCTGTCCTTGAGCTCATGGGGAGAGAGAAGAGAGAGGAGAGAGAGAGAACAGAGGAAAAGAGATCTTACTTAGCAAAATAGCTGAGTTTCTCTGAACCAACTTCTTCAGCTGGCTGAGGGAAGAAAGCAACTGGTTTAAGGCGGTCAAGATGCAGCCCTGGGGGCGAAACCCTGGGGGCTTGACCCATGAGACAGATGCTGCCCAGGGAAGTGGAGATACTGAAGGGAAAACCAAACTGTGGTTAGGATAGCAGAGCACTGAAGCTGGTGTTCACCAGCAAATGACCCCCGCAGAGCACTGGCCTCTGAGCTGTGCTGCCTCCCTCAGCCCTACAAATGGCCACAGAACTTTCTGTCCCACTGTGAGCTGCCCAGGCTTTTCAAACTAACACTTTCTGTTTTAGGAAAGCCCAAGTTGAATTTATTTGCCCATATCCCTGCTGCATGCCAGCACAGCTCTAGATGTTCCCGGGAGGAAGGACAGGTGAGAGGATGGGAAAATAAAAGAGATGAAAGCTGAGGTCAGGTGGAGCCCTCTCCCCTGATGGAAGCCAAGGAACTGCTGAACCACTGTAGCACTTTTATTTATACACTCAGGAGGATGACGTCAGTTTCAACCCCTCTGCCTACCAACTTGTTTGCCTGGCTGACCTGGGCACCTTGCCTTCTCCGAGCTGTAACAGCTAGTTTAAGAGGCTTGCTTTAGGGTCTCTGTGTCCTCAGGGCTGGCCTTGCTTTAGCCCTACACATGTGTCCCATCTCCAGCTTCAACCATTCCCCACATACCCCTAGTGTATCTAAAAACATGTGCACCTCCCCTTACACAATCAACATGAGTCCCCCAAAGTTGCTTGTGAATCCAAAACTCATAACTCATGTAGTAAAATAAATATACTTGTAGAATCAGTAATTTTTTTAAAACCATGGCAAAGAATTTCTACACAGCCATGACTCTCACAGCAAAAAGAATAATTCTTTTAAATGGTCCCAGGTGAGCTGTTACAATGAGTTCTGGTTTTCTTTACAATTAACTGTTCCAAATGGTTGAAATTGAATGACAAATTCTCAGATGCCCAAGACTATATGGATTTGGGAAGCTCTAAGTCAGTGCTTCTCAACACGTGGCTTCAGACCAGCCACATTGGAATCACTTGGGAACTTAGATGCACAGCCTTAGAGCCTGACTCATAGACTGACTGTGGGGAGTGGCTGAACTAGAGACCAACAACACATTCAGGGCTAGAGCAAGGCTAGCGCTGAGAACATGGAGCACCAGAGGCAAGCTATGTGAACAAGTTGCTGGGAGTACAGCAAAGCCAGTCCAGCAGGTACCTGACCTTGCTGCTCTTCCCTGTTAATGACCACACTGAGAGCTCTGAGAATGTTAGCTTTCACTGTTCTCAGCAAAACACTGAGACCTTGTACTTTTGGCCCCTTTACATGCTTCCCACCTTTTTGCTCTGTATAAGATCAGACCATGCTGGGATTTTGCTGCCTTTCCATCAGAGAGGTCAGGTCCCCCCTGATCCCAGCTTTCCTTTTAGTATGTGCCTAGTTTTTTCTTAATCTCCCATTGGCCTCTCTCAGGACCTCACTGGAGTCAGACCCAGCAAGCTGTGGCTTAACAAGGCCTCCAAAAGATATTGATCCATGTTTGAGAGCCATTTATGGCCCTAATTAAATAATGTAAGAGTGGGAGTTGGAGACTAGTGGTCTAAAGTCCACCTAAAGTCCTTCAAATAGTTGGTCCCTTAGTCCCATCCAGTGCTTCCCATCTTACACAGCAATACCTCAGTTCATGAATAATTCTGTTTGCAAACAATTCTATTTGAGAAACTACACACTGGGTGATAAACATGACCATGTCATCTTCCCCAGAATCATGGAACAAATTAAATCCATGAACCAAGGCACCACTGCATGTGCAAAGCATTTGCTTTTCAATTAATTGCTCTCTCTTCGGCTCATAGAAATGAGGAGCGGGTTGTTTGTGTGAATTGCAGTTCTTTCTTGACTTGCTTTGTGGTTCCCCTGATGTGTGAAAGCATCAAATTAAGGAATAATAACCAAGACTCCCTTAACATTCTCATTAATATTTAACACCTTTCTCTGAAATGGAATCATATTATCAGTTATCAGATATTAACTGGCTAATTTCTACTTTTAAGTCCCTGAAAGTCAAGGCCATTTGGGTTTTGCAGAGGGAGGAATAAATGAGCACACAGCATGAGGGTGTTTTTGCTGTCAAGCTGGTGCTCTTGGCCAGTAGAGAATCTTTGGGGTTTCCACCACACCATGAAGCCCAGAAAGCCCATTTGAACAAATTAAGTTCAGCAGGAACACTATTAGGATTCACATAACAACACCTTTGTACTAAAGAGCACATTTCCAGTGTGTTCTATGAAGCTTAAATGTCATGATGTGTACTGAGTACAATTCTTAAGCCTTGGGAATGCTGCCTGCTACATTATATTGTAAAGTTATACCCAAGAAGTTTATGTTTAAAGTCCTTGCACGGGGCATGCTTCAGCGTTTAAAAACAAAAAGTAATGTGCACCTTTTTTTTTAAAGATCTTTATGAATACACTAAAATATCTGCAAATTCACGAGTATCTTCTGGATGTGGATTTATGGAGACTTTTTGCCAACCTGGAGGAGTTAACTCAGGTGAGCCAAAATAGGAAGATGCTGGCAATCGTGTTATAAAATTCGGGGGTCGTGAAAACTGAAGCCAGGTGTTACCTATGGCTGTGTCCACACTGGAGTGTCGAACAGGACTTGTTCCACGGTGTGTCCCACAGCACCGTACGGTCAGGAATTCAGGTTTATAAGGAGAGCACCTGAGCACCTATTGATATCTTCCCAGGGTATTATAGTTATTAGCTAACCCTCAATTTTTATTTTTCCATGGCTACTTAAGAAAGATGTAGTTCACAGAACTCATTGTCTCCATAAACGCTTCCTTTCAAATGAATGTTCTTTTTTTTTTTTACATATATTATAAATAAGCATATCTTTGTTCTCAAAAAGAAGAGAGATAACATAATTTGTTTATGAAAATATTATGAAAAATACATACTGGAGAGTGGAGGGAAATAATCTTTGAATTCTGCTAGCAGATAATTTGAAATGGGAGATATCTATAAGAATAGCATTTGAGCAAATTTTTCTTCCTTGGCCCTGAGTGTGTCCCTACTCCTTTTCTCTTTCTCTCTGGTCCTAGACAAGCCTTGGTTTTGTGAACAGTCTTTTCAGCATCATCAAGGACTATATAGATGCTTCTGAGTCCTCACCATTGATGGATTTCATTTCTGTGCTCACAAAGGTAAAACCCTTCTGTGGGAGCCCAGCTTCGTGCATCGAATTCACCTCCAGGACAGTTGTTTGTAGCTACTTGATTTCCTAATTGCTGTTGTTGTTGTCATTGTCATTGTCGTTGTTGTCCCCAGGAAATTTCTACCACCACCATCCCACCCAGAAACCTTCCTTTCACCAGTCAACATTTTCAAAACGAACTTGCAGATTCTGTTTTCCCATTGTCACGTCTCCTGCAGGTTTTGTTAGCACAGAAATCTGCATGCATGAAAAAGCCATTTCCAAGACTGTTTTTCAAATGACTTCAATTTAAAGCAATATTCGTGGCAATCATTTAGCATTCACTAATTACATGGTTCAGTTGTTCTAAAAAAAAAGTGTCAGTCTCTCACACAGGGGCAAAATGCACTTTCGAATCCACCTGTGCCTTTGATAATATTTCTGCTTGTTAAATGAAAAGTGGAAAATCTAAAGGCCTGGTTTGATAAATGCTACTTTTCTTTTGGGTAGATATTTGGACATCCTCCTCTACCTTTGTTAGACTTTTTCAATTCAATCCCTGTCTAGTCTCATTTAGCAAGAGTTGAATTTTTATACTACATTTTTAAAAAGCCTAGGTTGCTATTTATTGAGCCCTTACAATGGGCAAAATCAGACAAGACCCTGCTGTTGAGGGATTTTCAACTTATTGGTGGGATTAATACAATAATGAGACTAATGATTGTATAATCAAATTGAGATAAGTACTGCAGGAAAAAAAAAAAACAGACACTATAAACATACAGTGAACAAGATGTCCTGAGTTGTGTGGACAGTGAGGCAGTTACTGGCAGGAAAGGTGTCCCTGGACAACGCTCCCAAAGCGAGTTATGAAGAAGCAGGAGTTTCATGCAAAAATTAGCATAGAATTGGGTATGAAGCAGGGAAGTCCCTCAGTGAATTTTACAAACACGTATAAATTTTAAACACTTGGGAAAACAAGAAAAAGAATGTAAAATTTGGGAAATGAGCTAAAATCTCAGAAAATATTTAAATTCAGTGTCAAGTAGAGTACAGGAGAAGCCCACCATCCAGATCAAGAAAAGTGTGGGCTCAGAGACATGAAGCCCAGCACTTCAAGGGCGAGTCTGCAGAACGTCCATTCCCATTTCAGGCACTAATAGAAGTTACCTGGCCAAGCTTACCTGCAGAGGAAAGGGACATATAACCCTCCCCAGGAAGGGGAGGCACGGGAACACAGTCTACGCAGTGTCCCACAGGAAGCTCGCTCACTGAAAGAATGGGATATCCTGTAATCACACATGAGCCCTGTGTGGAAGTCTCAGAAAATGAAACTGAGGCTTGGAGAGGTCAGATGATGTGACAAAGGTCTGATAGCTCATGGGTGCCGGAACTGGCTTTCTAAGCCAGACCATTAATTACTCAGCTGTGGCCTCTTAGCAGTGGGCTCCTGGGGCTGGCATTTCTCAGGCACTGCAGTGTCTTGAGGAAAGACTTTCTTTCCACCTTCAAGTCTTCGTCTCTGCCCAGCCATCCACCCACACCCTCCAAAATAAACTCTTACCGTCTTTAAAATTCCTCCTTGTGGAAGCCAAAAACTCAGTGTTGCTCTCCATAGCATTCTGTTCTCAGAGGTCCTATATCAAAATATTTTTCTAGATTTGTGTTATATCTGATTTCTTTACTGTCCTATCCTTTAGCGACCTTTCAGGCTGGGTCTGCTTCCTCTACTCACTGTTGCTCTAGTATTTCCTGTAACTATATCTCCCTCCTCCAATTCCATCTCATTGTGATACAAATGGAAATTCCTTCATGGGACCTATGACATTCAGTTGATCAATAAATCTATCTATGGGCCCATGGCTTAGTAACTCGGTAGATACTGTGGGATCCTAAAGAAAGTATCTGCCACTAATGAGCTAGAAGTACTGCTAAGGAGAATAGAATAGCCATTGTTCCCCCCAAAAGCATTTAACTGAATTGGCAGCATATTGTACAATGTGGTATTTGATCATTAAATTTATTAATGTATGTAGAAAAAATGACAGTTGGCCTTATTATAAAAAGAATTTGAGGTGTCTTACAAATGTGTAGCCATCATGGCAACGTAAGGCATTAAATAAGAATACTGAAGAAAAGAGATGATTGTTAGATTGAGAAGACTACTGAAAAAAAGGCATGCCACCAAATACAGAATACCTCACTGAGATGTTCCAAAGGTCTATATTTTTAAACAGGCAGAGCAATCAAATATATTTTTGAGAATATTTGATGAAAAGTTAAATGTCATTAATGAGTCACTTAATATCAGCACAAGCTTAGCATCCACTACCAGGGACAATGGAGTCAAAGGCAACAGAGAAGAGAGAGGTGAATTAGAACATGCTAACTATAATTCCCTTTGAGTATGGGGGGAGGCTATCCATTGAGATGTTAACTTTACTAGGGGAACACCATATTCTTTTAGAAGAATGTTTATTGTGGAGATTACCTGTTTACAGCCACACAACCATAGCTCCTGCATGGTCAGGGTGGCTCCTCCATTTTTCTTTTAGTTAGTGATAAAAGTGAAGAGCAAGAGACAGTCTGTCAGGGCTCTGTGTTTCCCCCAACTTCCGTCTGTTTGTCTCTCCGCAGTATTTCCGCGGAAGCATCTGCCGGAGCCACCAGATGTACTGCCTAAACTACTCTGCTGCTCTGTTTTATCTGGAGACCCTGAGGCAGAGAGATGACTTTGGCGTTTACTTAAAAGTAAAGTACCAATTTACTCTCTTTTGTGGTTTTCCTAACACTCTTTGGGTGCAAAAGATACTGAGAATTATTAGGCCCAAATTAAATGGGAAAGAAGAGAATTAATGATTGATAATACATTTTTAACTATAACTCTTTTTTTTCTCATAAACCCATCCTCCACTGCAAACAGGAATTTTGATTGGTGCACATCTGGAAGCCTAATATGGTGTAATATGCCTCTGGAAATTTTGGCTAAGGGTGTAAGATGTTTGATTTGTGTATTGGTTTGTTTATCACAGAGAGACTGGCAAACTGTAAGGAGAAAACTACTGTAAGAATATAAGCTTTGTTGGGGACTAGAAGTTTGGCTCTTGTAGGATTTGGTCCAAATCCTATTGCATTAAAACCAAGAGGGCCATCTTTATTGTCGTCTGTGTGAACGGCGCCCCCTGGAGCTCATGGGACACAATGTAAGTGGTGCCCCTGAATCGTGCAGCATGAGGCTCAGGGTCCCAAAAGCGCTAGAACAAGGAACTTCTGCTGGGGTCCTTCGTATATGCAAATGAGCAAAACAGTTACCATTTCCCTTGACTTTTTCAGCTCCTTTGACTTGTCCCTCCTCTGGACATTTCTTTAGTGTGAACTGTATCATTTCAGTACTGTGCCAGCGTTCTTTTGAATGACCCAGGGAAAACAGCCCAAGCATTCCCAGAAACCCAGCTCTTCCCTGCAGTTCCAGATGCCCCTGCCAGAGCTTCTCCTCAGAGACTTGAGAGCGAAGTCTCATTGGTTCCCAGTGATCCAACTGGGACTCCAGAGGCCTTTGCTGCGGCCTTGATGTGTCAGGAAGCCCGGGCGGGTGTGGTGGGGATAAGCAAAGAGGAATGTTAGGAAAGAGGCCAGACCCTATTTCTGTGGCTTCAGCCTTCCCAAGTTCTCCTTGCTACTCATGCTGAATCCAGAAAACTCATGAGACTTCCAGATACACAGAATAATCACACAGCAAATGTTTTCCTTTGAAACTGAGAGGTAAGAGTCTTAACTAAGCCCCCAGACTGGGGAGAATAAGGTCCATTTCTCTCCCTTCCAAGCTAAGAGAAAGATTAACTTAACAAGGTCTAGCCATCATTTTTCAGACAACTGTGGAAAATTCTATTTGAAATAGGCTGACATAGAAGGGTGGCTCTATCCACAGATGACACATGAGTAGCATCGAAAGATCTTGAGATAAAGGATGCAAAGCTATTAGGACAACAGTGTGCTATCCCTGATGGCCTTACAGTGTGCACTGATTTACAACACACTTCATCAAGCATCTCTTTTCATTCTTAGCACAAACCTATGAAGTTGATTATATTGTTTCTACATGTCCCTGAAGTTCAGAAAGGTTGTATAACATTTGCCAGGCCTCGTAGCCAGTAAGAGGTAAATACAGAACCAAATAAAGGTCTCTAGGCAAAGACAGCTATGTTTAGCCCTATTTAAACACTACACCATGTGCATACATGTACTGAAAAATCACCTGGTACCCCATAACTATGTACAGTTTTATGTATCAGTTAAAATTAATTTTTTAAAAATTTAAGCCCAAATCTCTTTACAGCAGCACTATTTCCAATTCCTCAGAGCTACCTCCCACTGCCAGGCAATTGTTGGCCTCATGAAGCAAAAGGGAGGGGTGAGGGAGAGACTCTGGGGGAGTCAAATGGTAATCCACCTTCCACACCCCCACTGCACAGAACGGAAGTGTCTTCACACACACTGAGTGTCTGAATGTTAGGTCTTTCCAATGGGCCAGGCGCTGTGCTCCAGGTTGGACATCTGTGATCTCTTTGCCTACACAAAACCTCTGTGATCCATTATTATCCCCATCTTTCAGGCTCTTAGACAAATTAGGCAACTTGCTGTAATATGGTTGTTCTGAGGCAGAGGGAAAGTTCAAATTCAGACCTGTCTGAAGCTGATGTTGATTCCCCATCTATACCTTGCTATTAATACCTTTTATAGAGAGCTTAAACCATGTCAAATTACGGGCAGCCAAACATGTGACTTTTAATGCACTAGGATGAATTTGCCCTCCATACGGTGGGAATCTGGGTATTATGAATGTAGAGAAATCACCATGGTGAATCTTGCTGGAAGTAAGATTCTCCCCACTATTTTAAAATCATTTAGAAGGATATAGAGGACTGGGGAGAGACTGGGGATTTCGTACCAGGACCCTCAGCGCAGCTCCACTAATAATAGCTAAGAACACTAGAACTCTTGGACTTGGTGCTTGAGATGTCCCGGACACTGTCCTATGAACTTGGTGTGGGTTATCTCATTAAGATTTCTCATCAATACAATGGAGTCATCACTCTTACTATCTACATTTGGCAGATAAGGTTTGGAGAGGTTAAGTAAATTTCCCAAGGTTCCAAGGATATTGGCTTCCTCAGTTAAATGACAGATTTATTAGCAGAAGACTTTTATTTGTGCCCCTAACTCCCTTTGCTGCTCCCTTAAACACACTGGGTACTTATAAAACAAAAGTAGCCTTCATTGATCTAGACCCATCACTGAAAAGGCCTTTTATGTCCAATCTCTCTTGTTAGAATTGTTCTTTGATTTCTCTAATGGATCTGAAAAATGAAGCCAATAGAGAGATGAAAGAAAAACTTACAGCTATGCCTTTGTAGTTATCAACCGACTTTTTTTTTCAGTCTTGTAAGGCTTCCAAAGCACTAAAATCTTCTATCAGTATATCATACTTCCCTGAATCCTTATGTAAATCATTTAACACTGATACATGGTTGCATGATTGATATCTCAAGAATTTGGGTATTTTTAATGTCACCCCGTCTACCAGCGAGTGGTAGAAGTCAGAGCTCTTCCTCCCAGCTGTCAATTTGGGGCAGTGGCCTGGGGCTGTGTGTTTTGAGGGGATTCCTAACTGCTGTTGAGAAATCAGTTACTGAAGCTCCCCAGCCATCCCAGAGGACCCACAGGTATCACTGGAATGCTGCTGAGGTGGCCTAGAAATCAGTCACTCAAGCCATCACCCTCCCCACTCTCTCTTCTTTCCGCCCTCACCCTCCAGCCTTTCCCCAGTTGTAGCTCTTTTTCATCAACTCCAACCCAGGTGAGAATCACAGCCATTGAAGATGAATGGGAACTTGGAGGTCATCTAGTGCCCACTACCACTTCACTGAAGAGGAGTCTGGGGTCCAAAGAAGGGAAGGTGGCCCATGTAGCCTGGCTCCTGGAGTTCCGTGCACCATGCCTCCGGGTTCACTGGCATGGTCCACTCTGTATGTAGTGAGTGGAGAAGAGTATACTTAGCAGAATCCCTCTGAACAAGAGCCCTGCATGTTTCCAAAAGAAACATTCTGGTAAAGCTGTTAGGGTGGCAGGGTGAAATACTCCATCCACTTACCTATGGACATGGTAAGGTATGAAAGACAAGTGCAGATTGCTAAGCAGGAGGCTAGGAGGAAAAAGAGAGGATTTGGAGAGGGGAGAGAGAGAAAGAACTGCCAGCACAGTTGGGTTCTGGTGAGGGCACTTCACTGGGTTGTAGACTACAACTTTCTCATATGCTCACATGTTAGAAAGAGATAGAGAGTCCTCTGAGAGGAGAGAATGGAACCAGCAAATCAGGGGGAGGGATGTTGAACCCATTCCCATAATCCCAGATCTTCAGGAAAAATTAATATATACATTCACAAAATATTTGGCAATAGAGGATTTACAGTGGAAATGAACATAGGAACCAACCAAGGTTTGAACCAAAATTCATGTTGAAATTTAATCCTCCTTGTCAGATATTAAAGAGGTGGGACAGATGGAACTTTCAGAAGTGATTGGCTCACAAGTGCTCTATGTGAAGGAATTAATCAACATATGGGTAATGGATTAATGGGTTATCAAAGGAATGACATTGTTATAAAAGCCAGCAATCTCTGGCTTGCCTGATCTGTGTCACCATGTGATGCCCTATATTACTTTGGAGCTCTACAGAGTCCCCACCTGCAAGAAAGTTCTCACCAGATGCAGCCTCTGATCTTGGGCTTTCCCAGTATTCAGAACTATAAGAAAGAAATCTTTTTTTTTTTTGTAAATTCCCCAGTCTCAGGTATTCTATCACAGCAACTGAAAATGACCTCAAATAGAGGGGTCATGATTGATTCATGCTGTCCAGTATGCAAAGAAATAGTATAAATGGAAATAGGACCAGTGAGATCCATTAGACTCTCAGTGTCCATAAGTTTGTAAATATCCAGAGAACTCTGAACTTTTTTGGGCCTTTGGCTGGTGAGAGTTTCAGTATGTAGATCTCTGAAACGTAATGACTTTGGACATAAAAACATTTTGGAGGAAGCAGAGGGAGCACCCACAGTATACCTGGCCCACTTGAGGATGGCCGTGAAGGATCTAGGTCACAAGTCAGAGGAGTTCACATGGGCCTAGCCTGAGAATGCAAGGTGGAAAGGAGGCAATAACCTACAGCAAGGCAAATATTAAGTATAATATTATAGTCCCTATTATAGTCAACCTGGATTCTGATAGCAGAAGGAGTAGCTTACAAACAACAGAAATTACTTTCTTACAGTTTTAAAGGCTTAAAATCTGAGGTGAGGGCATGTATTCAACAGTCTCCCTGTCACTGGGACACAATACCTGATGCTTACAACTTAGGAGAGGTTTCATTTGGCTCACAGCTTCAGGGGATTCAGTCTGTGGTGGGCTGGCTCCAGGGCAGAAACATCATGGCAGAAGGACATGGCAGAACAAAGGTGCTTAGCTTAAGGTACTGGGAACAGGATCAAGAACAAAGGGCCAGGGGCCATATATAGATCCCAAGACCATGCCTTCCTGACCCACCCACACACACCCAGAAGTACGCTCCACCAATCCGTGCAAATCCCAAAGCCAATCAAGTTGACGCTTTATCCCCATTGGTTCATCACATCAGCATGATATATTCTGTTGAGGAACCTTTTCTAGGTTGTAGACTGTTGCGGTTTTATATCTTCACATGGTAAAAAAGAACTACAGTTTTCTGAGGTCTTTTTTATTTAAAAAGAGGGGGACACTAATTCCAGTCATGACGACTCCACATTTATGAGGCAATTATATCTCAAAAGCTCCACCTCCTAGTATCATCCCATTAGAGGTTAGAATATCAATAGATAAATTTTAATGAATATACTAGTCAGCTGGTAAATAACACCAGACATACACGATTTAAAGATGGAAAGATTTATTTTTGCTCACAGTTCTGCAGGATTCAGTCGAGAGTCAGCTGACACCAAGGCAAGAGCATCATAGAGAAGGGTGTGGTGCAAAGTGGCTTAGTTTATGGGGGCAGGGAAGCAGAGCAGGGAAACAGCACTGAAAAGGAAGGGATGGGGGACCAGACATGGTCCCCATTGTCACACCTCCACAACCTACCCAGACACAGTGTGCTTTACTAATCCCTGAACAACTCCCAAGACAATCAAGTGAACACTCCACTGTAACCAGGATACAAACATTTGGGGAAGACTGTGTTTGGACCCCATTGCAAAAAGAGCCATTGAAAAAGTCCTAATACCACAGTTCAGAAGAAAGGAACAGAGCTAATTGAGAAACTATATCCTCTTGGAACTGATGTACCAGTCTCCAGATATGATCTAGAAAATGCCGACCATCTTGTAAGAGAGTTCATTAACTGTCCATGATTAATTGCAAAGTGAGTGGTGTTAGAATACATGGAAGATTTCTCACACTTTAGAGAGTTAGAGGAACCATGTTAAGCAGGGTCAGTCACAAAGAAAATTATTGAGATAAATGCAAAGCAAGAGAAATTCTCACAGAATGCAGAGCAAAAGGTCAAAGAAAGTAAGACATGAAAACAGGAGAAAAAGAGAGATGTAAAGGGCGATACAGGAGATACAATCTGCACATAAACACAGTAATGGCTTGGTTCATGAGCACTTCTGTTCAGTTTGCAAACAGAAGCATTCAGCAAAATTTTACTTCGGTTCACAAACTCCACATCAGATAATGAACACAACCTGGGCCATCTTCACCAGAATCACGAACTGAGGTACAACTGAACCTAAACAGAGGACAAAGCAAATAAAACTCAAACAATAATTAAGGAATGAATTGGAGAAAATTTCCAGGGCTGAAAAATGAAGTAGGCCTGCAAATGAAAAAGACTCACAGGCTACCTTTACATTTGAATGAGAAGAAAGCAACACCTAGACGTATCCTGATGACTGATCTCAGGTTTTGCACTTGGAATTCTCAATGCTAGAAGACAATGGAAAAACATCTATAGAGTTTCAGGGAAAATAATTTTGAACCAAGAGTTATATACTCTGTCAAGTTAGTATTTCAGTATGAAGGCAACTGGGAGACGTTCTCAGCTATTGAGGAGTTAAGAATGTCTGTCAACCAAGAACCTTCTCTGAGAATTTTGCTGAATCATTTACTTAAACCAACAGAAGAATTTAAAAGTAGGGAGACATTTGTATGACAGATTTGATGTTAATCATTAAAAATGGTTAAGAGGCATGAAATCTAAAATTTTTACCTATAGGGTAGTAAAGCTAATTGCAAAATAGATTTGCAAGCTAGTTGTAAAATTTGTAGTTTATGTAGTTTTACAGTGTGAAAGTGCATGCCAAATAGTCAATGCATTGGACAAATAAATGCTGCTTTATTTTTGCCATGTAAAAAAGATAAAGATGTATGTCGTTAAGTCAAATGTAGGTTACATAGATAAAAGTGCTTTTTCACCATGGACAAGACAAGACACTCTGTTAATCTGACAAAATTGGAAAACAGTACAGTTTTGTTTCTCTTTAAAAAAAAAAAAGAGTAGCAAGTTCATAATGTCAATGTTGGTAATGTAAGGAGAAAATTATCAGAGCACTGATTGGAGAGGACTGGGTATGTTTGAAATACTGAGTGGGGAAAATGAATTACTGCATCAGATGGGAGTTCCTATGAGTCAATTTATCATGGAGTTGTGGACAAAAATAGAATATACACAGTCCAATTTCTTGAACTGAAAAGAAGTGGGAAAACTAAGAAAAAGTAGAAAAAGAAAAACATCATGGAAGCATTAAAATTTCCATTTAAAATGCTGACAGAAATAGAGGTGAATTAAACTCAGAAGCTGGTTAAATTTCCAATTAATAAGATCTAGATTGAGTTAAAAAATCAGTCTCTTAACTGAGATACTCACATTTGTGTAAAACACAGATTAAAAACGTTTAGAGATCATAGAAAGTTTGTAGGTCCTAGAAATGGAGAACAACATTTTTATTAGGCAGAAATCAGAAAGTTATAAAATAGTTCACATTTAAGAGACTTTATGTGACATTCATATGTAAGATTTTTGTTCAGTATCTTGATGTGGGTGAATTTTACTGTTGTAAACTGATATATATTTTTAAAACACATTTAAAATTCATGCATTTTACTTAAAATCCTTCAAATAAAGAGAATACTCTTAAAAACTGTTTCTTCTTTCCTATTTATTGTATATCACTTAAACCAACTCATCTCCTTCAACTTCTATTTCCTTTTCTTTTTGATCATTACCCTGATTCTTCCCGGCAAAGCAGCGTCAAGGAACTAATCCACCTACAAAACTTCTTCCTTTTCCCTTCAACATCTCCAGTCCTTATTCTCACATCTCCTAAATGTAACAAAACAAGGGCAGGGACAAAGCTGGGGAAAACAGAAATCTCTCTCAAGGCCCGGGGTGAACAGGCTGGAACACATATTCATACATCTTTCACTACCCGTGCGTGGAACATGCAGTTGGGGAAGCATAATTTAATGAGTTATAAACTTTTTCTGTGCATCTGAATTTTGATGTATTTACCCCTTCAGGAGGACTGAGTAGTCGTGTTACCAGGCAAAACATCTGAGAAAAGATTTTGCAATTTCGTCGATTGAAAAGTAAAATTAGTCAATAACATTCAATCATACTTCTTAGTTACATCTAAGAACTCAATTTCAAACCCTGAATTTGGCACTGGTAGATAGATTGGCTAAAAAAGAGTTTAATATGGAATTTTCAAAAATCAAAGGTTATTTCATAGCTGATGAATGTTCCCAGCAAGCTCACAGGTGCATCCTGTTGTTATTGAGTAAAACCTCCTAAGAAATCCTCAAGTCCCCGTTCTTAGTGCTAGATAAGAGAGGCGCTGTGCTGACTGCGTCTGCGTTTGCTTTCCCCAGTGGTGCGAGCAAAATGAGCAGTGCAGACGCCTTCGTCTGCCCGAGCTCCTGGTGGCCCCACTGCACAGGCTCACCCGATACCCCTTGCTGCTGAAGAACATCTGGAGAAGAAGCACCGACTCTGCTGAGAAAATCCTGATCTACTCCATCAAGGAGAAGGTGGAGAAGTCTCTTCGTAAGTCCCTGAGATAGGCGAATTTAACTAAAGTGTTGGGGAGCCCTGTAGTTCCCATCTGGGCTTCCATCGTAGAAGGTAATTCCATTGACTTGAGGTCATGACCCGGAAATAGGATCTATATCCGAGTTCATTATAAACCAAACACGCATAAAACAATGGGTTCCAATAACATCCTGGCAAACTGACGGGAACTCTAATATCAAGTTTACACAGGACCTGGATCTGTCTCCAAGGGTTTCAGAAGTGAGTTCAAGCAGGAAAGGCCCTGCTTCCCAGTTGATGGACGTTGCATTTTTGTTGACTTCCATTCTGAACCCACGCACACAGGAAATGGGAATAAACACCCTGGAAAGCCTATCCAGAGGATAAATTACCATCCATGTTTTTCACTGAAATCCAGGGCTAATGCTATGTCAATTACAATCTTTAAAACTGAGATTTGGGAAAGAAATCTGTGTAAATCCTATGATGACTTAAGTTTATTTATGTAGCTCTGTATAGTTGAAATTCAAACAAAGAAGTCCACGATATTTGTCCACAAAGTAAGATTTCCTGGTGGCTATCAAGGGGCACAGGTCAAAATGGTAGTTGTCAACTGTACAGAAAATTAAGTATTGGTGTTTCTTTGCAGACTTAGAAGTTAAATAATGGTTTACTGTGGGAGCCTTTCCTCTTTCTCAATTTTTTATTCAAATTCCAAATGACTTAAGAGATTAGAATTAACTTTATCAAGTGAACAAGGACCAAATTCAACTACATACAGACCAACTTTTTGACACTTCTAAAATAATTTTCAGGATTATTACTCATTTGGATGTTTGTGAGAAAGAGCAAAGCAAATCCTCTGGAGACTTCTAGATAAAAGATGGATTCTCATTGTGGAAGGAAGAGATCTGAGTGGACTTTTTTAAGACTACTTTCTTAAAGATGACAAATTCTCAAGGGTTCAACTAGCTTTATGGTTTCATAGGACTATTTTCAAAATTCATTTGAAAGCCTCAGCAGTAACCTATTAGCAGAAAATTAACGAAAATCTTCCAAGGACAGATTGAGTTCTTACCACAAATAAATAATTATTGTTACATGAAAAGATTGTATGCTATATTATCAGGACAAGAATCCAATGCTATTTTCCTTCCTCTACTTAAAGGTTATGTGTGGTGCAAAGTATATAATAATAAAAAAAAATTACCAAGCACTTCATTAGTATTGTTTTTCTCTGCAAGAGAAAACTACAAGAGGCTGATTTCAAATTAATGAGTTTTCTCAGACATTTACACAGCAAGCAATATGTCAAATGAACTATAATTATAGTTTGGCTCCAGGGACAGTCAGTATCTTTAAATGATTACTGTGGATGTTGCTTAAATTTATGCTGCAGTGTTACATGAATTTAAAATATGTTGGATGTGTCTTATTTTTCAGGGGATCTTGAAGGAAAAGTGAAGTGGTTGGACAATTTCCAAAAATTTAGACATCTACAGGAGATTATAGTGTGGCCTCCGCTCTGGGACAGAGATAAAAGGTTTTTCATTCCAGAGGTATGAAAAAGATCAATGAGATTTATGTCCTTTTCTGGAAGCCTGGCATTCAGGTAGAAATACAATAGTCTTAGGAAGTCCCCAGCTGTCCACTTGAGGAATAAATCTAGTTTTATGAGCAAGAGGAAAAGCCTCACGGATATGACTCTGTGTGTGGGGAGGCTGAGATTCTGATCCCATTCTTAGGATGGTCTGAGAGGTTTGTCCACTTTTCTTCAATCCTATGTCTATTCTCTAGTACAGTATTTCTAAATATCTTGAAATTTCTAAATGCTGTTGACTTCCCCAGCTCCTTGAACATGTAGCCTTTCAAACACTAACATTGTCTCTTATTTTCTCTCTTGTTTTGCAAGTATTTGAGACACATTTTTAAAGAACACATGGCAGAAACCATCCTGTCACCAACCAACAGACACCTTCTCTATGAAGGGAAATTAACTCTTGCAGGTAAATAATGGCTGGCTTAAAAAAAAAAAAAACAGTGTCTTTGCTACCTTATAACTTATTCAACTGCTGTTACTTGAAGGGCAGAAAGAATTGTGTTTACCTAGGTGCAAGGTGATAGAACATGCGAATCAGAGAGCCTCCAGCTAAACAGAGACTTTGCAATGTAACTATGTGCCCTCCAATTTCTCTCTGTAAAATGGAGCGGTAACTCATAAAACTATTGTTAAAGCAAAATGGCGTACACAGAGAACTTAGCTCACGGTCTGGTGTATAGTAAACACCCACTCACACTTGTTGAATGGCACAATCTGTGTCAAATTCCAGCAGAGAGGAGACACCACATAATGGAGCACCAAATCGAGTTTGAAGGCAGTGGGGACTTGCACTTAGCATTGAGTACAAATTTGGTGGGGCAGGATTAATAGTTTTAGAAGAAATATGACACGGGGAAAGCACTAAGCCAAGAATCAGAGAGCTGAGGGGTATGGCTCAGGGGTAGAGTTCATGCTTAGTGTGTGCAAGGGCTTGGATTCAATGCCTAACACACACACACATACACGCACATGCATGCACACACACACACACACACACACAGCAAAAACAAAACAACAACAGGGGATCTATGGCCAATGTGGGCTTTGGGATATTGTTTGAATTCCTTAAATCTCCTCTCTAAATGTTGGTGATGATGACGACAACAAAACCTTGCATGTATGGTGTTTCCAAATTTCTGCTGATGTTAAACACTACAGTTTTAATCAAATAAGCCTATTCGCTCATTCCCTGAAAGAGCTGGTTTTCATAACTTTTGGAATTCAGGATGCATACTCTTCGCAAATACATGGCTCTCTAGGGACCGGTGTACATCAGTGTAACAGTGAGTAGGGTGCGGACAGACAGGATGATCCCGTAGCTGTGACACCTGAAGGTCACATGCTTCTCGAGCTGCTGCCGCAGTGAAATACGGCGGCAACTGTGCTCCATGCTGCACACGGTGCAGGGCCCATGAGAAAACTAAAGACCAAGTGGAGATAAAACTGCACAAGCGCATAAAGCTCGGGGCAGTCTGTGCAGCACTTACTGGCTCCTAATTCCAGATTCAATGTCCATTAGTAAAGGAGAATGGAATCGCCTGGCAAAAGCTTCCCACTGGGCTGTGTCAGCTGCAAGCTAGCGGGAAAGTGAGCGACCTGATTTTCAACTTTCTGTCTTCCTCCTCAGTCACTGTCTTTGAGAATACCTTATTTATTCTCTAGCACTATCAGTTTCTAAATCTATCTTGTTTTAAATCTTGTCTATATATTGATTATGCATCTGGCTCCCCCTAGAATGAAAGCTCTTTGAAAGTCGAAACAGTATCTTAATCATCAGTGCACAGTAGGTCTCACTGTTTGATTGCTGGAACACTCGGCCCTTCCTAAATGGTGACTACAAGAATCATCTTTTCCCAGAATAAAGTCACAAAGAAGGTGCTGGTAGCCTGCATGTTAAAATGAAATACATGAAATAAAGAAGTGAACTAAGAACTACTTCATTTTGACAATGATCATTAAGCTGTACAAGTAGCAGAGGGTAGGAAAACAAATATAGCAGGTTTTGAAGGTTGCTGTGGACTGAACTGTCACCATCACCCCATTCTCATATTGAAGCCCTAACCCCAGTGTGGCTGTACTTGTAGTAAGGAAATAATTAGGATAAAACAAGGTCATAAGAGTGGAGACCTGGTTTAATTGGTTTATGTCCTCATAAAACAAAATACCAGAACTTACCAAATGCCTTTTGTCTGATGATCTGAAGTCACTTAAATTTAGCCATTTATTTTTCTAATTTCTGAGAAATAAAGTGAGGAAATAGATACCTTGTCTAATATTTTATTTCTCTCCTGCTACTTTTTTTCTTTCTTAGGGAAGTTTTTCTTTCTTTTCTTAGTTGCCTGAAGAAACTATCAAAAGGGTTATCAGAAAACTGTGTGTTGTAGTCAGGGGTTACAGGGAGAACAACTACATACAGGACACAGGGTTTGTAATACTGTTTTATAACAGTCACCCAAAGTTAAACACAAGACGGTGCAGGAAAATCCTTCCACAGTACTAAGACCCAGGATAGCCGAGGGCCTGGATCCCACAGCAATATCATGCAAGGGTCCCACTAGAGACCCAAATGCATGACAATGCCTCCCACAGTACCAACTGGGAATCTAAGAGCCCCCAATAAGGGCTCACGCCAGTTTATTTACGGTTC
>RJWM01000654.1:76649-142109 GCA_004363535.1 Dasyprocta punctata | reverse complement strand
CCGGCGACGAGGTCCCGCGCTCCTCCAACGATGGAGAACAGTTGGGCACAGGTCAGGAAGCCCAGCATGACAAGCTTCTCCAGCACACAGCCTCCCCTCCGGAGCCAGGAAGCGATGCACAATGTGAGGAGCAGGGCTCCCGCAACGTGAACACAGCCACTCTCACCGATGAGGTCCCGAGCTCCTCCGACGATAATGGCCGAGTCCATATTGGCGAAGCCAGCATGACAAGCACCTCCAGGAGAACCAGCGCCTTGAACAGCAACTCTTGGAAGAACCCACAACGCCTGGCTCTTCTTCTCCACGTCCCTATTTATGCTGGCAACTTTCTTCAGGTGGAGCATCTTTAACTCAACACCAGCTGAACCAATTCAACTGGTGCCAAGTTGACCACCAGTTTGTAATCCATAACACTGTGTAAACATAAAGGCACATGGAGAATTTTTAAACATTGTAGACACATTGTAAAACATGAGAAATAAGTAGCCTGCCTGACTGTTTTGGTCAACTAGGGCCACTAAGTAAAATACCATAGATTGGGCAGTTCAAAGAACAGACATTATTTCTCACAGAAGGGAGGCCAGAAAGCCCAGATTTGGGTGCTGTTGGTTTCTGGCAAGGACTTCCTTCCTGACATACAGATGTCACCTGGCTCTATCCTCACATGACAGAGAATGATTCTTGGTGATATTTCCTGTAAGGGCACTAATCCTGTTGGATTGGGGCCCTGCACCCATGACCTCATTGTACCTTATCTACTTCCTCTAAATACTGCCATACTGAGGATTAGAGCCTCAGCATATAAACTGAGAAGATGCAATTTAGCCTAAGAAATGACCAAATGCCTTTTCTCTGATGAATGTGTAGATAAGAGGCCAAATGTTGTAAGTTCTGTTAACTGATGGATTTGTCCTCAGCTTAGTTGAAACCATTATAAATACCGTGGAGAGCTACCTTAGATCAACTGGAAATGCATCACAAATACAAAGTCTTTCAAGTTGGATGCTTGAGCTCTAACCAAGCCTGTGCTTTAGGGAAAATCAATTCAACCTTGACACAGTTTTCTTGTTCACCACTTAGGGATTCTTTGTTTTGTTTTCTAAAGGATTCTTCAGTCTATAAAATAAAAGTTCGGTTTACTCTTTCAAGGCCTCGTTTTACCTTCTCCTTCTTTCCTCAGAAAGCACAAGATTCCTAGATGTTTACCTGTTTCTCTTTGATGACTTCCTCTTAGTTACGAAAACCAAGCGCAGCAAAAAGGTAAGATGCTGCCATTTTTAGATGTTTCTAAATGAGTTTGACTGTATTTCTAAACAAGCTCTGGCAAGGCATGGCAGCACATGACTGTAATCCCGGCACTCTGGGGGCTGAGGCAGGAGGATCATTGCAAGTTTGAAACCAGCCTGGGCTACAAAGTGAGCTCAAGGCCAGCCTGAACTGCACAAGGGAGATCTGTCTCAAAAAGACATAAATAAATAAATAAATAAATAAACAAGCTGTGACAACACTACTTCCAAATGTATCTCACCCTCTAAAAATGAAACAAAATAAATAACAAGCAAATTATATTCCTCAAGAATACCAGTGGAGATGTACATTTTTTAAACTATTTGGTGTGTGTGTCTCCAAGAACCCCAAAATGTCTTTGTCTAAATTGGTCAGCCCAGCCACACCACAAGGTGGTATCCCTCACTCACTCTGGTGTGCATCATGGTGACTTGGGGGTGGAGGGGGAGGGAGCCCTGATCTTTCAGGGTCCAGCTGCATAAGAACCTCAAGAGCCAGCCAAACGCACAGCTCACATCACAGACAAAGTGGGTTGGTTAAGGGACCAGAGTCCCAAAACCTCTGCAAAGAATAGGGGTTTTCCATATTTTTAAGTATCAGTGTTACCATTATTATTGTTGTTTTGCTTTTAAAACCCATAACGCCGTTGGTCTGACAGTCCTCGTAAGGCTCTCTCTCTAATCCCTGATTTCCCAGTCTGCTCCAGTGGAAGCTGAGAGCAGCATCCAGAAGGCTCGCAGACGCCTGCCCTTGCGGGTGGGAGGAGGAACTGCAATCTCTCTTAAGTCTTCAGAGATACCTGGTGTCGTTTTATTCCTTTCATTTCTTTATCAAATAACTAGCCTTACACAGATAATATCATCAGTTAAGTGTCTTATATCTTTTAGTAAGGTAAGATTTTAGATGAAAGGTTGGTTAGTTGAGATAAATTATTTGTAAAAAACCTTTTAGCAATAAAATAGACACTTATTAATCTATGAATAGTGAGCTGATGACTGGTCCGGGAGGGAGTGGGTGTTGCAGGATATGGAAAGTCCCCCTTACAGGATTTGTGTCATCACCCATTTTGTGTTTTTTTTTTTGTTTGTTTGTTTGTTTGTTTTTTTTGGTACCAGGGATCGAACTCACGTAAGCCACTGAGCCAAACTCCCATCCCTTCATCTCCCATTTTAAGTACTCAGACTACCATGTCTGAATAAGACAAATTCCAAGAAATCTCCACCCGCTTCCAAAACCTTGATGCCAGCACAACCCACCTCCACTTCAGAAGTGGTGCAGCTCAGCACCCGTGTGGGTTGATGACAGCCCATATCGATTGCATAATTAGGTAACATTCTGGTTTCATGCTTCACAACTTAATTTCAAAATGAGGCCTGCTATCAGTTTACATTCCTCTTTGCTATTTGGTGTACGATACCTACCATGCAAGTCACAATCTTCTACACCTTTTTCAAGTAATTCTGTGTCTTATATATTCAAAGCAATTTCAATTATTTACTAATTATAAAGCATAGACTCTACTTACAGTTTCATATTAGATTCCACACAGAGTACTGGCCAAAATCTAACACACAGAACTGGCCGTTCATCCAACTCAGTACTAGGGAGGGATTAAGATACTGGGGATGGAGATCTTCCCAGTGATGTGATAGGGATTAAAATATTTTCCAATTATGGATGCCAGCCATTCTTTATTCAGGTAACTAGAATTAGAGATCAGAAACACTTTGCTTTAAATCACTGTACTCTGAGGACATGCTTTTCAAGATCCCAAAAGAATAGTGAGTTGGCTGTCAAGAGACTTGTTTCTGAGAACCCATTTGCTTAGGATGCACTTGAGGTTTATGCACCAATATTCATTTCCTATGTATTGTATTATTTTCCTCTTTGATTTCAGAAACCTGGAAGCTCAGACACTGGCTTACTGTGTCCTTCACTTACTCCTGAGCTGCAAACCATAATAAAAGAGGGTGGTTCATGTACAGTACTTGATCAACCCATTCCACTGGATAGATTGGTAGTCAAAAGCATCGATCCACTCCATGTGTCAGGTATGTGTCTGCTTCCATCACTCAGATCCCCTGTTGGTCATCACAGTATTACACTGAATTTTGTTTTTCTTTTTGGTAGCAGGACATGAATCCAATGTAGTATCTTCATGAAAGATAAGGCTGTGTTCTTGTGTGTTATATATCATCCATGAATTAGTTATGGTGCCCAATGCTTAGATTATCTCATTCTGTCACTTGCTGTGTCACCTTAGGCACAGGCATACTAATAGCTGGTCAGTGAATTTTCATGGGAAGTAAATGAAATAATGCAAATGATAGCTATTATTAGTATTTTTATTCTACTGGCATTATTAGTACTATTGTTACTGGTAAAGCACTGGTAAAGTATGATACACTATGAATGCATAAGATGCTTCATTACACTCATTCTATAGTAAGGAATATGCCAGAAAGAGATAGATACACATAGATAATGTATGTGTACATAATGTGTGCACATATTCACGCACGCGTATCAGAAATAGAGGTAAACAGGGCCGGGAGTTTGGCTCAGCGGCTTAAGTGCCTGCCCTGGCAGGTGTGAGGCTGTGAGTTCGATCCCCGGTGCCGCAAAAAAAAATAAATAAATAAATAAAATAAAAAATAAAAATAAAAAAATAAAAATAAAAAAAGAAATAGAGATAAACATTTCTGAATTTTGATTCAAGCATTCCCTGAGTGTCACCCAAGAGCCAGACACTCAGCTGCTCTCGGAAATGCAGAGATGGAGTGACAAACAGCCTTACTCTTGGGAGCTCCCAGCATCATGAAGGACCAATTAAGTCTTCAGTCAAAAAAGCCCTGGGACTCTGAGAGACCCGAAAGCCATTTTGTCTTTCAGGTTGGGCGGTGGTGGCAGTGTATAGAGTTCGAGAGGAAGCAGCTGGCCACTGTGCCTCAGGTAGAGCCTTCTAGACTGGCTGAGGCCAGGCCGGCGGCAGGGGGCAGCTGCTTTCCTGTCTTCTCAAAGGGCCAAGAAATAGCATCCCCTCAATTCCCACCCAGAGGCCCATCCCAAGCTTCCGTGGTTAGAACAGATGGACCCAGACATATTGAAGCAGTTTAAATAATGAATAACTAAATGAATATATGAATAAAGAGCAAACACCTATATAGTTATGTTATGTACCCAAGTGATGGATGCAGCCTCTCCCCAAAAGCAGAGGGCCTCCACTAATGGAAGTCTGTGCTCAGAGGCACAGCTTCTGTTCTACTTTCAGTAAGATTTGCTGAAGGTTGACCCAGGCAAGTAGTTTGTAAAGTCTTTTGTATCAGATTTGGCCGGGATCAACTACAATCTAAAGAGGCTGTGGCCGGGCGTGGTGGCGCACGCCTTTAATCCCAGCACTCGGGAGGCTGAGGTAGGCGGAGCGTTGTGAGTTCGAGGTCGGCTTGGGCTACAATGAGTGCAAGGCCGGCCTGAGCTACATAGTGCGACCCTGCCTCAAAAAAACCAGGGCCGGGAGTTTGGCTCAGTCCCTTAAGCGCCTGCCCTGGCAGGCGTGAGGTCGTGAGTTCAATCCCTGGTGCTGCAAAAAAATAAATAAATAAATAAATAAATAAATAAAATAAAAAAAAATAAAATAAAATAAAGAGGCTGTGTAAGAAAGCTTTCCATCATTATAACTGAAGCCCTGAGGGACTTGACTTGCGAAGAGAAATGGTATGTTTTGGCTCACAGTTTTGGAGCTTGCAGTCTATACAGGGCTGGCCCAGTTGTTTTAAACCTGTGGCTAGGAGAAACATCATGGCAGGAGCACATGGTAGAAGCAAAACTGCTCACCTCATTGCTAGGAAAGAGACTGAGAGAGACAGAGAGAGAGAGAGACAGACAGACAGACAGTCCCATGATCCCTTTTAAAGGTGCACCCCCTCAACCTAAATATTTCCACCAGGTTCCACCTCCCCCAAGCTGGAGAGCAAACCTTTAGTACCTGGCTCTTTGGAGGACATTCAACATCCAAATGTAGCACAGGCCAAGGTCTGAAAAGTTTTAGAATCAAGACCAAAATGAGTTATTTCCTAGCTTGTGCACCCGCTTCCAGTGTGAGCTTCCTCCCTGCTTGGGAGATGGGAGAGTAGTGTCAGAAAGGAAGGGCTCTGTAGGTGGAGGCCTGGAGCCACTTCCATGCTGTGATTTGCCTACTTCTTCATGAGGGATGGATAATTTCAGAGGGCACTTTGAGCTGGGGGTGTACTCTCCCACTATAGCAGCTTTGAAGATCCTGGCATCATGAGTGCAAGAAGCAGCCCTGACCCCATAGGAGAGGGCAGGCAGCTTGGCTGAGAGATTGGTTTAGCCACAGCCCTGTCAGCTCAAGAACTGGCTTTTATGGAAAATCTGACATCACTGGATTACCATGCGAGACCTTTGCTTCCCCTGTTCCTTTTCTAAAAATTAATGAAAATATCTTTCCAAGAAACCACACTTCTTTATTTTCTGATTTGTAACTAGTTTATGTTTTGTTCCTTTTTAAGAAATGGTTTGCTTGTTCCCTGGGTCTAATGCTGACTGTTTGTATGTGGTGCATGAGGCAGAATAGCGATAAAGCAGCAAAGAGAAGGTGGGGACAAAAAGAGGCCCGGCCTTGGAAAGACAGAGCCCTAATTCCAGACAGTGGCCAAATCACATACAAATCCCATCTGGTTCCTAATTCTCCATTTGTAAGCAGGAATTAGTTGACCTATCTCACATGATTGCTATGTGGTTTAAATGACACAAAACAGAAAGAAAAGAAAGAAAAAAAAACACACACAATGTGGAACCCAGTACATAGTAAAAACCTTTAAAATTAGTAACTACATTAGAAAGTCAGAGAAGAGTTATTCCCACTTGTATTATTTCCTTATTGTGCTTTACAGACCTGACCACGTAAGGTCATTTGTTTATGAAGTCCCTTATACCCATAGTATAATCCAAACAAGTGAGTGCCAAGCAGAGAACCCCAGCTTCAATGTTTGAGGAAAATGGATTCCAAACACTAGCCAAGGACAACATGACCTTTAAAGTCTCGTGTACCGCAGGAGGTTTGTAAGAGAAAAAACTCAGGGAGTAAAACAAACCCAGCCAGATCTCTTTTTCCAGAAACTCATTTTAATAGGTTTAGTCTTTTATCCCAGGGAAACTGGACAGCGTTTTGTGACTTGACATTGACTAATCTGTTGTAGCAGAATTTAGGAATTATGAGGCTTAAACCCTTTCGGGTATAATCTGTGATATTGAAATAGTTCTTGCAGTTAAGAAAATAAAAGTCTTGCATATACTTTGATTCTGAAATGCAGCCTGACCTACCTAGGATCAAAGTTAAATTCACAAACTTCAACAATACAATGACTCTGAAGATGCATTAGGAACAAAAGGCATTTTCTCTCTCTTCTCCCTAATATATTTGATATGACTAGGAGACAGACCTGGCTTGGTTTTTTGGTTTGTCTGTTTGATTCTGAACATTAAGAACTCCAGAAAGACTATACGCTGCAGAATTTTATTTCTTGTGTTGTATTAATAAATCAAGGTAGACACTTCATTTTCAGAATTCCTGCTAAGGAAAAAAAAAAAAGGAATCCACTCCCCAGTACTCCTGTCATTTCTGAGATCAGCCAGAAACCAAAAGAGCAGATTTGTTTCTTTTGCAAACACAGAAACCATGTATTTGTTTTTGTTTTGTTTTGTTACACATTTCACATAATTTGGTAGATAATGCATTTTATTTCAATCAGTTTTCTAGCTTTTCTTGGCCTACTCAGGTGATTTTTAATTTTAACCACACTTGGATTACAAGCCTTCTTTTGATGTAACTTCCATTTAAATACAAAAATAAACACTTAATGAGTAGCGGACTAAAAAAGGGAACACATTCTTTTCCACATTTTTAACTACCTTTTCACACACACACAGAACTACCCAATCATGCAGAGACTGTTTTGTATGGAGCCCATTTTCCATTGCTTGAATTGTGTTTCCTCAGCTCCCCGAAGTCGTTAGCTGTGAGACAGGGTTTTTGTATTAAAGTGGGCCCTGTTTGGACCCAGCAGTGGAGTCGGCCTTGGAATTAGAACTCTTTCCTTGGTAATCTACATAAATCTCCCACCCTCATTATGGACAGAAACCAAAATAAAAGACAAGACCCCAGGTTCTTGTACTAAGACGACACTGTTTGAATTTCCTATTAAATAATTTGGTTTTTTGTCTTTGTAAATCTTTGTTTAGTCTTTGGACTGAGAAATGCTTTTCTTCTGCAACATGAAAACAGATACCGACAGTGTATAGCAGCATTCTTACTACAAGCCCAGACGGAAAATATCAAAGTACGTATATTAATTTCGTAGATTTCTGATTCTTCAGAGTTTACTTACCGAAAGAAAAAACTCCAAGCCTCTTACAAAACCGTGTACATATTGGGAGATTTTATGTACTGTCCTGACCCACCTTAGGAAGGAGCGCAACTGGTCGGTAGTGAGGGATCCCCTCATCGATGCCATGTTCAGCAATCTCAGGGATGACAATTTCCTCACATCTGCCGAGTTACACGGCCTGTCCCACTTCCTCCTGTTGCAGAAAGTCAAGAGCTGCCTCTGAGTTCTGCAGCTTCTGTAGGAAAGAGGGAAAGAGTTGCTTTGGATTGCATGTTTCACTTTTAAGATTATTCAATCATTTTCCAGAATGGAAATAATGTGCCATGGGCATGAGTGATACCAGGCAATGCAATTGTGGGCCTTGCCAAGTCTGTGCTTCAAGTTTTGAAAATATGCCATTATTTTTATAGCTATGGAGTTGAAAGAGCAGCTGCCTGGCTCTGGCTTCTCTGTTTAGAAGTTTCTATTTTTGTCTTTCCCCTTGTGGTCTTCCATCACAGCAACAATATGGCTAGACAATAAACACATTATTGTGTTATTCTTAAGAACTCGATTTCCCGGGTCATCTCCCTCAGAATCTGTTTTTCAAATTATACCACTGGTCAAGAATTTCTCTTTCTTAATGCAAATTCAAGAAATTCAACTTTCAAACTTATTGTTAGCACTCATTTTTCTAGTTAGTCATTATTGACTACTATGGTCCCTGATTACCCATGACTGTTTAGCAAACTAACACACTACTTACATTTAATCCATCTACATTTTCCTATCTGACTAGAGGTATTTGTATTAGTCACCAGAAAGAAAATGAGAAACATATGCAAATATTTTGTTGGTCTTCAGTTTTAAAGAGCAAGCCAATAATTATAATGGAAAATTATTAATTCAAGTGTGTGAGAAATTACCAGTTTAAAGTTCTATTTACATATTTTTCTTTTCTAATAGAAAGCATGGATAGCACAAATAACAGCAGCAATCTCTTGCTTCACCAAGAATCAGGAAACCAAGAAAATATCTTTATTCACATTGCCTGCAGAATCTTCTGAAATTTAAGGACTTAAAACAAGTGGCATACTTTTTTAGAGGTTTGGGTTTAAAGCATTTCATTTAAATTTTTGTTAATACTTATTTCATGGTGAACTAAAAAGGAAATGCACTTCTTAAAGATATTCCAGAATTTGAGAATTTGAGCTAGTGAAGTCCTTAATATAGAGGAATAATGACAGCGACAAATTTGAACTCTGAGGATTTCTTTACAAATATATTCTGATACCCACACTGTCTTCTAATGCTTCAGACTTTTATGAAGCGCAGCTGAAGAACGGTGCTAGTATAATTTGTAAATAGTGAAGGAGCGAAAAAATGAAGTATCAGAAAGATTGGGCAGTGCTTGTTTCCAATATGAATTCTAGCACTTTACTCTGTAAGTAGCTATAAAATAATGAAACCAATTTTCCTACGTTGCTTGTAAATCAGTCTTGCTGCTTTATAGACCTACCTCAAACACAATGACAACTTTGAGATAAAGTTTGTGGCTCTTTTAATATATTAAACAATAAATAAGGTCATTTCAATAGCAGTTTTAGAATTCCTATCTTCAACGGTCAGTTTATATATTTTAGATATGTTTATAATAATCTAATTTGGCATACACAGACCTCAAAGACTAAATTCCATTGTTTAAGAAAACTATTTTTTTCCCAGATTTATCAGTTAACAGTTTTACATGGGAGCTGTTCATAGCAATAGTATTTTCTCTTGAATTCAAGTTTTTGAAGAATGACGGTATTTGTCAAAAAACATTTTCTGGTGCATGTGTGTGTGTATGCGCGTACGCACAGTACAATCACTTCATTTTATCTGACAGAATTTAAAGCTTCATTAGACTCTTTATCAAGATAAGCTACCTAAACTATTATCACTGCAGCTAAGGAATCTGTTCTTAGGGTCAAAGTTTATTCGATGGGAACCCACAAATCTCAATTTCAATCATGGTGCTTTCTGCAATTTCCAAAGTGGAAGTAACAAATTTACCAAATTTGGTTGCAAGACAACTAAAACTTTAACTGGTTTCTTTAATTAAGTTGAAGAACTGGATAGAGAGGATGAAGTTTGGGGAAGTCAGAGGTACAGTAAGTTTTTAAAAGTAGGGACGAATTTCACCATGCAAACAAGGTATATGGACAAGCGCAGGAGAAAGGGACAAGGATCAAGCACTACTCGAACGGAGAGTCATAGTCTCTGTAGTAGTGTTAGACATTTATTAGGGGTAAGTAAAATAAAAGGTGAATCTGGAAAGTACTAACTATTGTTCGTTCACAGCTAAATATAAATGGCAGGGGAGGGAGGTACAAAAGAAGAGAGCAGAGTTCAAGTGAATTCCTATACGTAGATATCTACATGGAATTGAAAGCAATTCTGTCTAGGACAAGGCACAGAGATGTTTGCAAGAGATTTCTAAAGAAATTCTGGTTAAAATAAATATTTTCAGGAAAAAAATTTTAATGATCATCTTGCAGGGTCTTTGAGCTACGAATCAACCTGGGAGGAAGACAATGGATTTCTCAAGATTCCTTTAGTTCCATGAGTCTAGTAATCACATATTTATATATATAAGGGTCCAGTGTTCATTCTTAAATCTTACTAGACAAAAAGAATTAACATAAAGGATGTAAAACAGCTCAAGAATGTCATAAACTGGAATATTGTAAGGCTCACAAAATACTGTATCTGATATACAATATGTTTACCACATGTTTGAGGATATGTATATTCAACTTTTCAGTGGGAAGGCCATTAGAATGAAATATGGGAGAAAATTCTGGAACTCTAGCACCCAGGGAAAAAATATAAAAGAACAATGGTACATTGGGCTTTCAAAAAGTATCAAGTAGATACGTGGGGATTAAACTTACATACATAATGAAAAGAGGGACTAATTTGATATTTTTATACTTTAAGTTTACTCCACAATATTGCATACAGTGAAAAGAGAATGAATGTCTCAAGCAAAATGGTGGTAATTAATTTTTCTTGAGATCATGAATAACAAGTACCCTAAATTGAAGAACATGAAAACATAATCATTGTCTATATCCAAATTCAAAGTCTTAATATTCTTTAAAGGAATTCACAGAAAATGTGTAAGATCTTGTTGTCTTTCAAGCAGACAAAATAATTTAGTCACAGAACACATCTACTAGAAAGAAACGTTTTAATATCATCGTTAACATTAAAAAACAAAAGAAACAATTCAATAAGGATCCTTCCATTGTTCTTTATACAGATTTAAATGCTGTCAGGTAATTTATCAGTTATATTTATAATCAATAACCTTCTAACCACTGAGGTTAGAAATTACAGTATTTACTGAGCTATACTCTCACGAAATAAGGCACAACTACATGATCACAAATAGTAAACACAATACAAATAATGAACACAAAAACTAAATGAAAAAATATTCATGCAAAAGTATATACAGAAGCTATGACCTCATGATCCAGTTCAAGGAAGTACAGAATGCCAAACAAATGACTGCATCATGTTACAGTAAGCTCAGTACTCCTACACAGAAAGAACTTAGTGACTTCCAATTCCATTTTTACAACTTTACATAAATTTAGTAAGTGTATGCACAATATTCACATCTGCAACAATAACAAATTGATCATTAAAATTCAAGCAAAGGGCAATTAAGACATGGTAATGTGTGGCACATTATAATTACAGAATATCATTCATCAAGCTCATGTCTAGGAATAGTAAATTGATGGTGCATTTAAATCTTATGGATCAAATCATCCACAATTTTATAGCCAAAGTGCATTTAAAAAAAACTGCTATAGTCAAACAGGTCATGAATATCAAAATATATGATCATAATTTGCTTTCCACTTAAAAGCTAAATATTTTTATGCAAATGCAAGGTTTAAAAAAAAGTGATTTTAAAGATCTCAAAACTATATAAAATAATCATAAACACTTTTTAAAGAGATGGGAAAATAACAAATTTGGCAGTTACTATTTAACATTACTGTAAGGAAACTATTAAAGTAGCTAATTCCACTTTAAGAGGTAGTTGAACAAAATGTCATTTGTACACTGCATTGAGGTTTTGTGTTTGTTTCCTTCTTTCTTTCTTCAAAAGAAACAAATCCTATGCCAGCAGCATTGTCTTCTTTCTATTAAAAAACACTTTATTGTACACTAACCAGCAAGACTTGATTTTTAACTCACATTTTCTATGCTGAGGTTTGCAGTTTACTAAGACTTGATGCCAATGTTCTGCACCAGAACGAAGAGCTGCCAGCTCTGTCTCACTGACAAAATAATAGTACCAGCAAACACCTAAAATATAGAGCCAATAAGAACTCAAAAGAGGACTATTTAATTATAGGGGAAAACAACACTAAGGTTTATTTTCAAAACACATTCAGCTGGTAAGCTACTAGCAAAACTGTTTGGTTTCACTTATTTTATCCATATAGTAGCCAATGGCAGATAAGACTATTTGCGATCTATGAAACGAGATGAGACAAAAATCAGAAAAATAGCTCAATCATGGTTTTATTTATTGTCATCACAATGTTTTTGTGAATGTGTGCAGGAACTGGGGGAGGGAGCAGACCACAGTGCATCCCAGGAGGAGATGAAGCAAAGAAACATTCTCACGCAGAATTCTCCTAAAGTTGTATTACCTTAAAACTAACAAAAAAATAGTGGTGCTGTCACTGAGTTTTTCTAACAAGTTCACTAAGTTACTTGAATGTAAAAGTATAAAATTAATACTATTTGAAAGAACCTACAAGGATATAAAAATCCATGAGTAGCTCAGTTTATATTACCCAACTATTATTTTAGTAGAAATTCCATTTATTCATTACATATGCTCAAGGATGTGTGTTCACCTAAGTCCAGGGACTTAATCAATGTCCTTAACAGCTACTGACAATAGGGTTTACTTTTAAAATAATTAAATGAATATGTGGCAATCATCTTATCTGTGTTCTAAATATTATGTAAGTGTGATAATTTCATTTCAGTGTGATATTTGAAAGCAAGTGTATATTACAAATTATTGCAAATGAAATATTAACTCTCATCCTTCTCTATTGTTATTAAATGATTCCAATGAATGAATGTATTACTCTAACATTTCTTCTCTAGAAAGATAATAAATTAAAATTAGTGAATTCTGCCTTCAGATGTTTTCCAGTTTTTCAAATTAATAAGACTATGAAATAATAAAATTCAATTTCATTGTTCATCATACAAATAGGTTAATTCTTAATTATCCTTAAGGTGCTTGGCAAATCTGTTTCAGTGTTTATTGTAACATCAGGGTTCCTAAATGTGTCTGTCTTAGGGTATACGCTAGTCTCTAGCTGTTACTTATTGGTAATGTCAAGATAACGGTTTTCAGTTAATATGGATCTCTAACCTAGAACCATTTTAAGAGTAATTCAACTTTAACAGTTTTCTAAAATTCTTTGCTGTTACGTAAAAAGAAAATATAAAATAGAATATTTTATCTTTTCTTACCATTTTACATTTTGTTTTCAAGGATAAGACTATAGCAATATAAACTACTAATGTTAAGATGCAAATTTATAAAAACAATTACAGTGAAGCTGAGCTAAGCTTGGGAAGGTCAAACAAAGTAAAGGAAAAGAGGCAGATCCTTTAGAACAGCAAACTCAGATTCCTGGAGATGCTGGACAAACATAAGAGTATTAAGGTTATAATACGAAGGCTAATCTCCAAAGATTTCTCACTAACAAGAAAGTAAGAATAGGACCACTATACAATTTCTAGTCTTCATCCTCCAACTGAGAAGGTAAGGGGTTTTACAGGAATTTTAATGGATAATATGTGAAAGTTAAAAACTTAGATAAAAAAGACACAAAGAAAAAGAAAAATTAACCCTAATCTTTGAAACATAACCCCAGGGTTACCACAAAGTAAGCAAATTGATTTTACAGAGGATTTTATAAAATCTACTCGAGAATTTAATCAATACTGTTGAAACAAAAGCCATGTTCAAATTCATGATCAATATACAACATAAACTATATTTAGAATACCCATGTAGTAAATTTGTAACAAAACACTATAACTGAGCTACAGACCTATATAGAAGAGAAAAAGAAAATTATAGTCCTATGTGATTCCACAAAGAGAATACTTAATATAATTAATGTTATTGTGCAACAAAAGCAAGTGATAACATCATTCATGTTCATTTTTGTACATATAATTTAGGAGAAAGAAGTAAGATATGGAACTGTATTCATCATTTGTGAACAATGAAATTATATTTAAAAAAATACATTGCTATTTTCTCTCCAGAATTTATTTACATTTCACTGACTATGTCTAAAGCTGGCATGAAAGCTATCCCAGGGGTTAAACAGAAAAAGGTAATGAAGATGAATCCAAGTCTCACAAAAATAGAAGACTTTTACTTGATATTGATAACATTCCAAAATATACGAACTCTAATTTGGTCTAGAATTGCAGCCAGAGTCCAAACCAAACAGTCCAAGACCTCTACTAAGCACATGTATCAAAAATCTAACGTAGTGTAATGTAGCCACGATGCTGTGCCAACTCATTAGCCTTGCAGGTCATTGAAACACGCATTGCAGACGCGGACGGGCTTCTTGGAGGAAGGCGTTAAGGCATTCTTGGCTGAACACTCAGCACAGAAGATATTTCCACACTGTCGGCAATGATGCTACAGATGGCAAAAATCAAACAATTTCAGCCTTAAAAACTGTACCAAAAGCACCATAAAATTAGATGAATATTACAAACTAAACTGTATACTAACAGTATGCAGGTACGTCAACTTTCCAGTGGTTACTCTAATTAATCTACCGACATAATATTTCAACATATAAACTTAACCCCTTGTTGTATTCAATTTGAACGCTCCCTATTTATCAAACATCATGCTAAATGTTTTATGTGGCTCTTATGAAATTCTCAAGAACCCAAGGAAGCATTTTAAAGGGTTAAATCACTCCTAGCAAATGTGAAACTATTCCAGTTTACCAAAGGCCTCAGGGATGCCTCTGACTGGAATTTTAAAATGATAGTATTATTTAAAATGCATTCTTGAACACTCTCTGCTTTTTCTTCCTTCCAAAGACCCTAAAGTTCACTCAAACATGTGAGTTTAATATCTACACACTGGTTCAGAAAACAAGGGTCCCAGAGTAGGAAAAGTCATTTACAGAGAAGAAACAACTCAGTTTAAAATACATATGCTAACCAGAAACTAGACTGCATGAAGTTTAATTCTTGTATATAGTTGAACACTAAAATGTACCTATAAGTAGAAAATGTTTTTAAAAACTCTGTCAAATGCAGAACTGTTTTACAGTTAAAGACTCATGACTGAGAAATGATATCAGAAACGCAACTTTGGAACAAAAGCATTTACCCGTCTCACTGTGACTGAAAAGCATTTCCCACAGGCCATACAGTTTTGTACTTCATTGTCCTCAGCCCATTTTCTATTCAGTGCTTGTGTATGTTTGATCTGTTAAAAAAAAGTTTCAATAAATTATACAACATTTCAAAGAATGATGGATTATTTCTACTAAGATGCCGGATATTTATAAAATTTTGCCTATATCAACACTGAAAAAAAATTTAAAAAACAGAAATACTGTAATTTGTTCAATTTCTATTTGTCAAAAATAGTAGCATTTATAAATCTGAATAACAAAATAAAACTAAGTAAGAGTTAATCCCTAAGAGGTATTAGTAATTTTGAGCCTTTGGTGAATTCCCCTCCATTCTAACTCTAAGGTGAGTTTCTCCTGGATTCTGAGAACACACAGACTGCTGCTTCTCTAACACATACTGACTTATCCATCCCATAGTATTCTTCAATTTTTTAATTCTTTTCCATGTACAGACAATTCATGAATGACATGGCTCTCAAACTAATCTCTGTGACTCTGAAACAAACGAGGTTCTGCTGGTTTTATTTTACTTTCATTGTTTTCGTTTCGCAGGGCTGTAATGCAGAACCTTGTAGATGCCAGGCAATGGCTCTTTTTAACTACACTACTATCCCTAGAAGTTTTTCTTAAAAGGTGAAAATATGCTTTTTACTAAGAGGTCAATTTTAGACTAAGAAACCACTTCAAGTCACCAGGGGACTGACCTGGAGGGACTGGTTTTCCCTGCCTAGCTCCTGCACTGCTGCAGTCGTATTATCCAGCTTTCTTTGCAACTCTAGTACTTTGGTCTGAAGTTTTTCTATTTCACCTTCTCCTTTAAGACATCTGGAATAAATAGAGAAGAAACAATTTTTAAAAAACCATAAAGACCCTCTGGAAAACAGGTAGTAGATACTAGTAATTTTGAAGATATATTAATTTCCATACATTATTTTAGGGGTTAAATTTGAGATAGCTACTTAAATATGTGCTGAAATTAGACATTTTTCCCTTTTAAAAATGTGGAGTATGACAAATCTTTATCCTGTAAAGGATAAAAATAAATTGACTTTACTAGACACCAATTACCTTTCTAGTAGTGCTCTCCTTTCATCTTGATTATTCTGAACCGTGGCTTCTAAGACTGCAATTTCACCCCGTAAGTCATCCGTTTGTTTCTCAAGCTCACTAACTCTCCGTTGACTAGATTGCCACTCCTTCTTTACAGTGCCTAAATTTTCATTCAATGCTGTAATCTGCATGGTAAGTTTAGCCTCATTTTCTTCATGTTTCTTCATTCCTGCTTCCTTTTCTTTTATTTCGGAATGCTGAGAAAAAAAAAATAGGAAGAAAACCTATTACAAAAGTAGTGTGAAATAAATGAGTTACTTATTGAATTTAAAATATCAGAATATAGATAATACTGCTTCTTTAGGAAAAGAGACAGGGAAATATATTTCATTATACCCTAATAAAACTGATTCCTCAATAGCTGTATAATTTCAATGGGCACAAATGCCGTAACACTGAAGTGACAGCTAGCAAGCCTCTCTTAAGACCAAGCTCAAGTGACACAGGTCGAGATTATTCTTTTTTTCCACCAAGGCAGAGGAAGAAACACATGGTTAAGGACTGCAGGATGCCCTAGAGATAAAGCTGGCATTTCCTTATGTCTTTCATTACATCCTTTAATCTCTCTATTAACCTGCTAAAGAACAATACAAGGCCTTTGAATCACTGAACTAAAATTGGAAATCTTTGACTAAAACATTTAGCCATCAAATTATCTGAGAATATTTGGAGTTAATTCAATAAAGAAAAGCCAGATGCTTCCCCCTTGGCATGTGCAACTTAGGGAAGGAAAAGCAGACTTTTGTTGCTGTAATTCCAAACTGAAATTTCCATTCCCCTTCACCAACATTCACTTGGACCAAAAAAATGAGCTTAACATGATTAGATTTTATGCCATTTATCTCAGTCTATCTGGTCATAGGTTTATTTGGTTCCAGCACTAAAAATGCTTTAAAATTATATTTTAACTGAATCTTCACTTATATAAATCGAAGTATGATTACAGAATACTTCTAGTCACACATCAGCTATTTAAGCAAATCAGATTTCCTTTCTTTAAAATTAAAATGTTAAGAAAGCATTTCAACTGTAACTTCTAGGTAGAAAAAAGTCTTCACTGGACTGATTTAAACTGCTATTACAAAACACCTTCCCCATCATTAACTCACTGACCAGTTTGGCTTCTTTCTCACTAAATTCTTTCTTCAGTTCATCTTCTTCCTTTTTCAGATGCTCTTTCAGCATAAGCTGGTTTCTCTTCTCCTGCTCAAGAGTCGCCTTCAGGGAATCTACTTTCCCTTGAAGTTCTAATTTCTGTTGAATCAAAAGCTGTTTGGAATCCTTGAGATTTGTTATCTCCTGTTGAAAAGGCCAAGACATAAATTATCCTTAATAGTGAATATTTCAAAAAGTAGCTGAAGTTTATGCAATTTACTACATCAGAGTTTAATCCTTGTGAGAGCCTTCAAATTCAGTAAATAATTGGTTACGAAGGTACAAATTATTTATTTCCTGCTCAGTTAGCATTTAATTCCAGTGATATGTGGGACGCACATTTTAATTCTACTACCAGTATGTGGAAAAAAATTTCTACTCTCTTCTCTTCTTTTTCTCACTTAACAAGCATTTATCAGTCATCATTTTGGTGTCATACATTGTGTTATGTACTACGGATATCGGGCATATGTACAGTCCTTGCTCTCAGGAAGTCACATTCCAGAGGAACAGAAAGATGAGAGATAATAAATTATGATGCAAAATGTTAGGTACAATGATAGATATAAAAGGTATGAGTGCTCTCAAGAGAAAATCTAGCTTTTTTCTAAGAAACTAACATTTTATAAAGTAAATGATAAAAGTCTTCAGCTGATGTCCTATACTTATAATAAGTATGACATAAAAAGTATTAAAAAAAAAAGAATCCTTTTAAAATGTTAAATTCTTACATACTACAAGCATAATTTTTTACAGAATATCAATCTTTATTACCATTTCAATGAAACCTAAACTCTTACTTTGCTTTATTTAGTAATCTGAAAACAAAAGTAGCATTGTTTCAGTGTATGTATAGATAAGTAAAATAGCATTCTGGCAAGAAAATTTGTTAAAAACAACTGGCTTATCATACAGCAAGTTTCTATCAATCTCTTCAAAATATATGTTTAAAGAGCAATGACACAACATGAAAGAGAAGAAAATGACTGATCTTAACATACCTTTACACTTTCTTGTTTGTGCGACTTCAGTTCTTCAGTTAATTTAGTGATTTCTCTTTCTTGTCTACACTTAATTTCCTCTATCTCTGCCAATTTAGATTTTTCATTTACGAGTTCTTTTTCTTTCATTGACTGTAGAAAAATAATGACTTATTAAACAATAATTTTGAAGCTTTTGAAAATAAAAGCAATGCACATACTGGCTAAAAGCTTTGACCTGATGATCTTTAAGACAAGCACTCTAAGCCGGGCGTGGTGGCGCACGCCTTTAATCCCAGCACTCGGGAGGCTGAGGTAGGGGGAGCGTTGTGAGTTCGAGGCTGGCTTGGGCTACAACGCGAGCACAAGGCCAGTCTGAGCTACACTGTGCGACCCTGCCTCAAAAAACTAGGGCTGGGAGTTTGGCTCCGCAGCTTAAACGCCTGCCTGGCAGGTGCAAGGTTGTGAGTTCAAACCCTAGTGCCACAAAAAAAAAAAAAAAAAAAAAAAAAAAAAAAAAAAAAAAGACAAGCACTCTAAAACTCGGAATATAAGTCAGAAAAACAAACCTTTTCTTTTTGCATATCTTGTAGTGCTTTACTCTGTTCCTTCAACTGTTGCTCTTTCTTTGCCGAATCCTGCTCCAAAGTAGCTTTGGCAGTCTTCAGTTCTTGAATCAATTTATTTTGGTTTCCAATTTGATTTCTGTTTGAAATTAAGTCCTCCTGTGCAAGAGAAAGCTTCTCTTCTACAGACTGATAAAAAAAAAATTTCTAAGTTATTATATATCATTTTAAGCAAATTTCAACAAAAAAACGACTAATATAAATATTATAGAAAATAAGACACAGTAATGTATCACTTAACAATGAGGACAAGTTCTGGACATCCTGGTTTGCTGATTTTGTCATATGAACATCACAAAGTGTACTTACCCAAGCCCAGACGATCCAGTCTGCTCCACACCTGCTGCAAACCTGTGCAGCGTGTTACTGTACTGAATACTACTGGGAGCCATAAGACAATGGTAAGTATTGTGTTCAATGTACCTAAATGTAAGAAAGGTCCAGGAAAAATCTAGGAAACAGGAATTGCTCACTCCATGATAAACTTTGAGACCACTATTGTCTATGCAGTCTGTCACCAACTGAAACATCATTATGTGACACATAATTGCATTATATAATGATAGTATGTTATGCCTTTCAGTAAGCTCATGCAGAAAAACCCTGGAATATTAACTCCCATTCCTATGGAGAAATATTAATGATGTAAAATATTTAGCAATATTAAAATAATTCTAAAACTTCTAGAGAAAATCTAAAACTATTTATTGCATGCTCATCACATCTTCAACACTAGCTAGGTGTTGGGAGGAATATCATATATCAACAGAAACCATATCTAATACACTCAGAAAACACAGGTATGGTTGGAGAAAAGAGAGCAGGAGATATAAAAGAAAACAATTCTAAAAGAGACACAGTATATGTGTGTGAATATGCATATATACATATGGTATGCTCTATGATATGCCTTTTCGCACTAAAATCTTTTAAAAATAAGTTTATTCCTTACCAATAACTCAATTTAGAATTACTTCTGATATAAATTAAATTTTTAAATAGCTGTCAGTAGAACACTAAACCCCTCCAATTTTTTTTTTTTTTTTCAGGTAAGACCTAAAGTTACTTAGTTCTTTATTAACCAGACAACTGTTTACTGGGTACACTGCTGAGGCATAACGGGAGAGTATAAGATGGTCCTTACAGGAGTAAGCTCAGAAACTGAAAACAAGAATCATCATGTAAACAGAAACTGCACATACAGGATGGTAGAGTATCTATGTGCCAAATGCACAGAAAACACTGAGTATAGTACCTGCTGTGGGGTATGTTTTACAGAAGGCTCCAGAATACATGTGAGAACTGACCTGTGTGTCACAAAGGGTGAGAGCAATTTTACATGAAAAGAATAAAACTTGCAAAGCCTAGTTGTTATGGTTTAAATATGAAGGGTCTCACAAGGACCACGTACTAAAGGCCTGGTTGCCAGCTGATGAGCTCTTGAAAACTGATGTCATCATGAGAGCTCCAACCCCAATAAGTGGATTAGTCCACTGACAGATCCATAATGTGCTGGCATGACTGGGAGATGACAGAAACAGGAGATGGGGCCAACCTGAAGGGACCAGGTCACAAGTCATGACCTTGAGGTCTATATCGTGTTCTCAGTGCCTTCCTCTAGGTCCTTCCCCCATCTCTCTGCTGACTGGCTACCATTAGATGAAGAGATTTCCTCTACCATGCCCTTTCACCATGATATTTCTGTTCTGTCACAGGCCTAAAAAAAATGGAGCAAACTGACACTGAACTGGAACCTCTCAAACTTGAGCCAACGTAAATCTTTCCTCCTTTAAGTTGTTTCAGGTGTTTTGTCACAGCAATGAAATGCTGAACAACACAGTAGTCCATTAGTCTATGGCAACCATTGCTAGGTAATTGTGGTCCTAACCTAATATTAAAGAATACCAAGGCTTACTATAGCCTAAAAAGCAATAGTATTCTAATATTCCATAATAATTCTAAATGGCCCCCCAAAAACTCAAAAGGTCCACAGTTTATAAATTTTTAAACTCATAGCCTATAAAAGATAAACTTACAAAACCCAATTATTAGCTCTTTATGGTCAAACTTCACAAAGCTCTTTTTGCAGTTGCCTAAAAGCACTGCTCTACCTTGCCTCTGAACACCCATCTATGCTGTCCATGGTATACTGCCGTGCATTTTATGTGTTCCTTTTATCTTTCTTATTGTAGACTGTTGCTTTATCTTTCTTGTAGACATTAATTTTGTTCAGCATGTCTTCCCTTGGATAACCTCCTTCTTCTAGTCCATGATTTTGCTGGAATTAGCGTTAATGTAGTCACGCCATTGCAATAGGAGTGTATCTGAGTAAATCAACTACCAACTTTGACACTGATTCCCCCAATCAATTACAGCACTCCAGCAAAAGAGAAGTTTTGCAGTGTTTTGGGTTAGCCATTATTTTGTGTCTATTCAGCAAGTGTTCTCATTCTTCTTTCAAAATAAAACCTTCACAATTTTAGTTATTACTTTTTCTTGACATCTGATAAGACGGCATAAGATTTATGTTTAGTTCCAACTTACTACCCTAGAATTTTTGCTTCACTCAGAGTGTGAAGTTTGACTTGTACCTTTCCTTAAACAACAAAGACTAGCACCGAGCATAACCAATGTGAAATATTCAGTCAATAAAGTATTTCATAAATGCTCCAGCAGGTGGGGCTAATCGCACAGATCAGGATAGGCTGCCTTCCATCCCACCAGTGGCCAAGTGCAAGCTCTATGTCCGCCCATAGCAGGTAGGCTTGACTGTGTGGGCGTCAGGTTAGAGAAGCTTCTGAATCACCGCTTCTCTTTTATAAGCAACATGTAACGCCACTGCCACTAAAGAAAAATAATGGCTGATGACTATCACTTATTTTGGTCTATTAAGGTCATTTAAACTTCGTAGGATTTAAACCTTTTTAAAAAATTAATTTTCTAAGTAGCTCACAGACTTCTCATTTTAGAAACATTAATACACAATTTATAAAAAGCTTATTTTGTCAAAAAAAATGTCTAGTGGAATGGTGGTGAAAGCACAGAGAGCTTTGAATAAGAAATAAGATCTAACCATGGTTCTATTACTGTATAGCACCTGTGAAAGACAGCTGTCAAACACAGGGCTTAGCCGAGGCCTCTGGGCTGTAAAATGCTATGCCAAACTGTCCCTCTGCTTTCTCAGAGTGATTTCCAGAGGATTGCTACCATCAACCATTAAATTTCAGCTTTTTTATCATGCAAATATCCTTCAAATTTACCCACTTTTTGCCATCCTTACTGTTATTACCAGCCCAAACCACCACCGTTTTGCACTTGGGCTACACAAAGTGTCCTCTACAACCTGCCATGTCCCCACACACACCATTCCTTACTCCACAGTCAGTCATTTGCCCGAAATACAAATCTAAGTAACTCCCTTCCACGGTTACTCATTGCCTTTAGGTTGAGCCCAGATCCCTCCACAAGCCTTCCCTGCCTTACAAGTGTTGTGAGAAAAACAGTAGTAATTTAACCCCACTTAAATATTGGGTGGAATTTTTTATTTCTTATAAATATGGTTTCCTATTTTTTCCTGCTGATGATCTTTTTTACCTCTCTGTGTACAGTATGTTTAAGTGTATACCAACTATTGGCACTTTTAAACTGCTTTACCCAATTTTCATACTTCTTTGTGAAATCATCACTGACTCCCTCACTTCCCTGCAGCTTTAGCCCTTTTATTTGCCTCTGTCCTTCATTAATCTCTTCTGTTCCTCTTCTTTAATTTTAATCCTAGTCCTAACCCAACAGATTATTCAAATTTATGAAGATAGATTATATCTTAATAATCTCTCCCTCCTAGTCACCCCAAGCTTCTTTACACTACTCCAAGCTGTTTCCTAAAAGAGTTTTATTCCTTTTGCTTCTCTGCCAACACTCTTCACTATTTCCCCAAATAAAAAATTCAACTGCCTTTGCCAGGCAACTGAGATACTTTACAATTAGACCTAATCTTTCTGGCCGAATTCCATACAGAGACCAGCATCCACCAAGGCAATCACCAACTGTGCCCTCCTTTGCCAACTTTGCTCCAACGTGCCCCGAAGCAAAATGATCTTTCCTAATACTCTGTACATTCAAACTGCACATATGCTTCAGGACCTTGGCAAGTGCTACATCCTTCATAAAACCTGCCCTACAAAAGCCTATGAATAAAATGCAGACGTTGTGTTCATAAAACATTTTAATACTGTGATTCTCAGAATTCGTCAATAGTGTACCTTAAAGTAAATAAAAATCCCAAACACGGGAAAGAGACACAAAGCACAGCATTTCACATCCACAAGGTGGGCAGGATAGGGGGCAAGGACTGGCTGGATCTTTTGTGAGAAAACACCAATATTCCATTTCCTTAAAGAATCGATACCTTAATGTTATATAAAAATAGCTTACCCTTTTTCCATACCCATCATCTATTGTGAAGCTTTATTCTAATCAATAGTATAACACAGGGCAAAATTTCTACACGTTGTTAGATAACTGAAGTTAATTGAATTTCAGCTATAATCTCCTAATTTTAATCAGTAGGCAATCCAGGAATCTTGGGAAGGTGACAAATTTAGAAAACTAAGTCAGTATTGTCTGACAAGTCACAAAACTGTTCACATTTTTCATAAGTGGTTCATTTAAAACTCCTCAATTCTAACAGTTGCCCACTTTTGAGGCTATTTTCAAATAAAGACATCAAAATCCTTTGATAAGTTAATGTAATAATTAACATATGTATCAAATTATAGAGACAACATTTTAAAATGCCCACATTTATGTACATCAGTATTTTCTTATACAATAAAAAATAATTTTTTAAAAAACATGCTAATCCAAAAGTAACAATCTGGTACTAAAAAATATCATACTTCACAAAAGGAACATTCCCTTGTTCACAAGGACACAAATCATTTAAGGAATGTCTACAAACAACTTGCTGAGTTTGTATGATATACTACAGCTTACTTTACCTTAAGATCTTGCCTTGTGGCTAGAAGTTCAGATTCCTTCCCATAGAAGTCAGACTGAAGCTGTTTTAGATTCTCTTGGCATTTCTCATAGATAGTCTGTAACCCTGCTATCTTCTCTTTCTCTGCTGCAAGCTCCTGGGCTGCCTGCACTGACTGTTGCTGCAGTTTACTCTCAAGCTCTGCCTGAAACATACAGTAGTTATTTAAAACAGCATGCATATAAAAACCCAGTTACAAATACAAAATGAAATTTATACAAGTAAGAAGATTCTGAAAACAAGCTGAAGAACTTTTATGCCCTAAAATTTCACTTTGATAGTTACTTGCTTTATATTTAAAAAGTGAAAGAATTATAAAATTCAACACATCTCAACTTTAAAACTATAAAATGCAAAAGCAAGTGAAGAGAAAAAAAGCTCTTCTCTGGAAAGTACTAAGTATGAGGTTCCAGGACATAGATGATAACTATATTCTTATGGAAGACGCAGCTTTAGGTGTCTCAGAAGACATATTTTAAGGTTGAACTAAGAGAAACTTCATGAAAGAAATTAAGAAGCTATTAGTCTGTTGTCTTGACATAGACAGTTTGTACTCTTGGAAATTTAAGAATACCTCAGAAAATTTCCACAGGTCATCTTTATTAATAAAACAAGGTAAGGAAAAAGTCTCACAAAGGTCCCAACTTTTCTAAATTCTACTTTTCCTTAGTTTTCAAGACTTGAAAGACATACAGACATTACAATATAATTAAAATACATGCATAATATGAAAAACAAGCAGGCAGAGTGGTAGCAATTGGGAGGCTGAGGCAAGAGGACTGCCATGAGTTCGAGGCCAGCTTGGAATACACAGTGAGTTCAAGACCAGCCTAGACTACATAGTAAAATCTTTTCTCAAAACAAATCAAGAAAGAAAGCAAGCAAGCAAGCAAGCAACAAAGCAAAGCAAAGCAAGCACTTATGTGGCCTTTAAAATAAATATACTAACTGTCACAGCAGTGGGCAGAATAATGGCCACTAGAGTTAGGAAGGGTAAGGATATAAGGGATAAAGACAAGCTGGATAAGGGGAAGCAAAATACAACTAGACAGGAGGAATAAATTCTAGTGTTTCATAATATTGCAGAGGGACTCCAGTTTATAACACTTTATTATATATTTTATAAAGACCTAGAAGAGTTTGAAATTTCCCAACACGAAGACATGATAAATGTTTAAGCAGACATAAATGCTAATTGCTCTGTGATCATTAAATATTGCATACATGTGCAGAATTACTGCATTATACCCCATCTATACTGTATTATAATTACTGTATCAATTAAAACTTATTAAAATGAAATAAACACTAGTTCAGTGAAACTGCTATTGAGCTTCAAATCTTTTATTGCACATACACTCTCTCCTTTAAAGATCTTAACTAGGGCTATGGTTTTAAACATTTCTTACTTACAAGTAGCTCTCAAATTTACCTCTAACTGAATAATAAACAGATACCTATCTCAAGCAAAACACTTAAATTTCTGACAGCAACCCTATACATCAAAAAGCTGCTACTTTTGCCAATAAATAACATCTCCAACTATCCACGTGCACAAACGCAAACCAACAGCTATCCTTAATTCCTCTTTCCATAACCTATCAGAAAGTCTCAACTTCCAAACCATATTCCTCAGATGTTCAGGCCAGTATCATGTACTATACAGTTTATTCCAATAGTTCACAGGCCTTCCCTGTCTGCTCCTTTATTTCCCTTTAGTCAAATCACAACTATCTGTTAAAACTCTCCATTCAAACTCTTCAACAGACTCTACTTATCCTTAAAACAAAGTACACCATTCTGTCCTCTCATAAACCTACACAGCTGCATATGCTCTTAAGGTGAACCTCATACTGTGAATGTAATGACCCTTGGTGGGACATTTACTCTGCTCCCTCCATTACATTTCAGCCTGGGGATCTCTGTTCACTGCTGACTTGCAGGCTTTTCCCATCGCTGGAGCTCCTGGTTCCTTCTCCCAGCTCGCTCAGCCCTCTGTGATGCTGGCAGCTTCCAGGTTAGAGAGGAAGTCTATTTATATGCGTCTACCCTTGGTCTGCTGCAAAGTGAGCAACACTGACTGGGGAAGTGCACAGCTGTGGTCATCCCCAGCCTCCCCTCTGGAAGTTTCTAGCATACTGCAGGTAGCTAGGACTCTGCCTGGGCTGGGCTCTACCCTCCTAGACCAGGATTCTTTTGCTATTATTATCACAGATTCTGGGTCATGTCCAGGCAGGGAGACCACGGGCTCCATTAGGGCTGGGGAATAGTGGCCTGCTGCACTCACTCCCCTCCCTCCTTTCCCTGACTTGTGCTTTGCACAGGCGGCTACATCTCCAGGAGCTGAGCTGGGATCCTCACCAGTGATCTGATCAAATGTTTGCTAATATTGTCACAGATTCTGATTATGTCCCTGTGGGGAGGCAGCATGGCTCTGTCACACTGGGAACAATTGCGTCTCCGGATCTAAGCTGGGTGAGCACCTGAGCTTACGTGGGACTTCTCATCTTATTCTGGCTTTCTCATTTTCTGAATTTCATCGGCCCAGTCGGCCGCTCTGAGGTCAGTCTGGTAGTTCACATCTCGGTCACCTCATATGAGGGCATTCCAGCTGACCTCAGTGAGTGCCACAGAGCTCTCCAGGAGGGCTGCATCTTCACACCTCCAGTCTCTATTTTGTTTACATACTTGTTTTCTCATTCAATTACAAACTAGCTGAGATTAGAAAGTCATATCCTGTGGTGGTGCACACTTGTAATCCCAGAAAACACTGGCTATGTACCCAACCCTCTCGAACACTGTCCTTCTCAATGTCGAGAAGTATGTCTCTGATTTTGGCAGCCATGCACTCATATAAAAATGAACTACCAACAAGAACACTGTCTCTAAATCTCAGTTCTTTGGGTATCACCTAATAAACCTGAATGAAATCTTAATTTTAATAACCAATATAATGCCAAGGAAAAGTGCAATAGTTGTATATTTTTAAATTAAGTTATGATGCTATAAAAATGAAGTTCTTCTTCATAAACACATGGAAGTTAAATAGCACCCTGCTGAACAATGAATGGGCCACAGGTGAAATTAAAGAAGAAATTAGACAATTTTTACAGTTGTATGATATAATAATACAACACACCGGAACTTATAGGACAGAATAAAAGCAGTCTTAAGAGGAAAATTTAGAGCAGTAAATACCCATGTCAGGAAAACAGAGCAAGTGCATATAAACTACTTAATGTTGAACCTCAAACTTGTAGAAAAAGAAGAGCAGGCTAAGCCAAAAGCTCATACAAGGGAGGAAATTATAAAGATCAGAGCAGAAATTAATACATAGGAGATTAAAAAAAAACACAAGGAATCAATGAAAGAGTTTGTTCTTTGAAAGATTAAATAAAATTGACAAATCCTTAGCCAACTTTATCAAAAAAAATGAAAAAGAAACTCAAAATACTTGCAATTAAGAATGAAAAGAGTAAAATTACAACAGACTCTACAGAAATTCAGATCATCTATACCTACTTTGAAAATTTGCATTCTAATAAGATGGAAAATACTGAAGAAATGGACACATTCCTAGACACATATAAATTACCAAAGCTGAATAAAGAAAATATAAAAATCCTAAATAACCTAGTATCAATAAATGAAATCAAAGACGTAATTGAAAACCTGTCAACAAAGAAAAGCCCAAGACCTGACAGATTCACTGCTGAATTCTGTAAGAAATTTAGAGAAGACCCAACAACACTATCTCTCAAACTCTTTAATGAAATTGAAAGCGAAGCAATACTTCCAAATTCACTCCTGGAAGCAAGCATTACCCTGATACCAAAACCAGAGAAGGACCTAACTAAGAAAGAGAATTACAGGCCAATTTCCCTAATGAACATAGACGCAAAAATCCTCAATAAGACACTAGCAAGCAAAATGCAGCAAATCATCAAGAAGATTAAACACCACAATCAAGTGGGAATCATTCTGGGGATGCAGGGATGGTTCAACATACATAAATCAACAAATGTAGTACACCATATTAACAGAGCCAAAGACAAAGATCACTTGATTATTTCAACAGATTCAGAAAAAGCTTTTGACAAAGTCCAGCAGCCATTCATGATAAAAACTCTATAGAAAATTGGAATAGGTTTATCTTTATCTCAATCTGATAAAAGTCATCTATGAGAAGCCAACAGCCAACATCACACTAAATGGACAAAAACTGAAAGCTTTCTCTCTAAAATCAGGAACAAGACAAGGATGTCTCCACTCTTACTCAACATAGTCCTAGAAATTTTAGTCAGAGCAATTAGACAAGAGAAAGAAATAAAAGAAATAAAGATAAGAGCTGGGCGTGGCGGCGCGAACCTTTAATCCCAGCACTCGGGAGGCTGAGGTAGGAGGAGCGTTGTGAGTTCGAGGCCGGCTTGGGTTACAACGCGAGCGCAAGGCCAGCCTGAGCTACACAGTGCGACCCTGCCTCAAAAAACCAGGGCTGGAAGTTTGGCTCAGTGACTTAAGCACCTGTCTGACAGGCACGAGGTTGTGAATTCAATCCCAGGTGCTGCAAAAAAAAAAAAAAAAGAAAAAAGAAATAAAGATAAGAAAGGAAACGATCACTACTTGCAGATGACATGACACTACATAGAAGACCCCAAAAACTCCACTAAAAAACTGATAGCTTTAATAAGCAAATTCAGTAGCACAGCTTGATATAAAGTCTACACTCAAAAATCAATAGCCTTCCTGCACATGAATAATAAAGTCACTGAGAGAGAAATCAGGGAAACAACACTTTTCACAAAAGTATCCAAAAAAATGAAATACCTAGGAATCAAACTAATGAAGGATATAAAAGACCTCTACATTGAAAACTATGATGCTCTAGAAAAGAAGATTAAAGAGGATATTAGAAAATAGAGAGATATCCTGTGCTCTTGGGTAGGAAGAACCAATATAGAGAAAATGGCCATACTTCCCAAACTGTTACACAGATTCAATGCAATTCCAATCAAAATTTCAATAGCATATCTCACAGAATTAGAGAAAACATTCCAAAAATTCATCTAGAACTAGAAGAGACCTAGAGTAGCAAAGACAATCCTGGGCAACAAAGACAAGACAGGGGGCATCACAATCCCTGACTTGAAATTATACTATAAAGCTACTGTGATAAAAACTGCATGGTACTGGGGGGGGACCAAACCAGACCCAAAGATCAATGGAACAGATTAGAAGATGGAGAAACAACTCCAGACACACTCAGCCACCTTACCCCTGACAAAGATGCCAAACACATTCACTGGAAGAAAGATAATCTCTTTAATAAATGGTGCTGGAAAAACTGGCTCTATACATGCCAAAGATTAAAACTGGACCCATATCTTTCACCACGCACTAAGCTAAAATTGGAATAGATCAAAGATCTTAACCTTAAAACAGAAACATTAAATCTGCTGGAAGATAGAGTAGATAAAACTCTGGAAGACATTGGTGTAGGCAAAGACTTTATGAACAAAATCCCAATTGCATAGGAACTATCACAAAGAATCAACAAATGGAATCTCACCCTACTCAAAAGCTTTTGCACAGCAAGAGAAACCACCAACAGAGTGAAGAGGCAACGCACAACGTGGGAGAAAATGTTTGCACCTATTCCTCAGACAGAGGTTTACTATCGAGAACATATAAAGAACTCAAAAAAAATCAGTCCTCCCAGATTTAAAGACTCAATCCAAAAATGGGCATCTGAGATGAATACACACTTCTCAGATGAAGAAATACAAACAGCAAATAAATATGTGAAAAAATGTTCAACATCACTGGCCATTCGAGAGATGCAAATTAAAACAACACTTAGATTCCACCTCACCCCAGAAAGAAGGATTATCATCAAGAAATCAAGCAATAACAAATGCTGGAGGGGCTGTGGGGAAAAAGGAATCCTTCTCCACTGTTGATGGGAGTGTAGACTGGTGCATCCACTGTGTAAATCAGTGTGGAGATTTCTCAAAAAACTATGACTAGGCCTCTGTAACTTGAACAACTACTTCTAAGATAACAATATGTAATATATTAACTAGTATTGATTTCTTACTGTTTTTTTTTCTTTGAAATTCTGTATTCTACCTTTTTTTTGTTTTGTTTTAAAATTAAAAAAACAAAAAAAAACTATGAGTAGAGGTCCCATTTGACCAAGCTATTCCTCTTCTGGGTATCTTCCTAAAAGTGTTAAAAACATCATAGCATAGTGATAATATGTGCACCTATGTTTAGAGTAGCACAATTTGTAATAGCTAGATCTTAGAAATAACCTAAATGCCCATCAACTGAAGAACAGATAAAAAAGATGTGGTCTTTTTATATAATGGAGTATTACTCAGCCATGAAGAAGGATAAACTAGAGACTTTTATAGGTAAAAGGATACAACTTGAGACCATACTCATAAGTAAAATAAATAAGATACACATGTAAGCATTGTACTGTCTCACATATGTGAGAAGCTGAAAGAAACAACAGATGTATATGTGCATATATATATACATATATATATATAGAAACAGAGAGAAAGAGATACATATATATGTATATAAAAAAGATAGTTAAGATAATTACACTACTGATTTTTCTAAGTTCACTGAAGAGAAAGATTTGGCTGATATTGTTTGGACAATTGAATGCAGATGTCTTGTGCACTGGGTGAATGATTTGGGAACAAGAATGCACAATGTATGTATCATTGTTGCACCCAATTGACATATTTTGAAATTTTTTTTCTCTTTGAAATAAAATGGATTTGAAAAAAAAATGAAGTTCTTGGGAATATTTGTATGTGAAGATATGAAAGTGTGTGACATAATATGCATTGTGATAATTACATCCTGATTTTTTATTATATATAACACAGGACAAACTAGTCAACTCTTGCTTATGTTATTAGGAAACTACTCCTTTGTAATGTAGAGTAATAGTTATAAAACACGGTTCAACACACAATGTGTATTGATGGTTTTCTAATTTGAATTTCTTTTACTCTAATAGTATGAACAAATTATGCATTTAATATTAGAAGTGGAAACCATGCTGATGCAGCTAAAAATATCAAATACAGTATAAGAAATGTGACACTACTAGCAGCGATGGTAGTGTACACCTATAAACCTAGCATCCAGATGCTGCAGCAGAAGGACCGCTACAGATCTGAGGCCAGCCTGGATTACACAGTGAGCCCAAGGTCAGCCCAAAGGACTCAGGAAGACCCTCGGTGGGGGGGCAGATATGACACTATTGAATTTTTAAAAATACATACTACCTTGTGATGTTTGTTCTTGACAATTTTTCCCTTAATAACAATCATTTGTTTTGAATTCCTTTAAAATTTTTCTAGTACACTAGATATATTGCTTGAATAACTGCCTTAACATGAAGTGTTACTTAAATGTTATCTTATAAAAATGTACTTTCATTCTATTATACAAACAATTAGTACTAGAAATTTAAGAGTTCCCTGACAACACAGTTGTGATAGATGAAAATTCGGGTTTGCATATTTAATCACATGATCAATATGTTAAAAATTTTTTGAGTACATATAAACATTCTTGATACAACGCATCCATTTCAATCACATTACCTTAACTACCAACATTTTCTTCCTATGAAAAGTAAACAAATTTCTTATTAATACCTTCTGTGAAAAAGCAATTTTAACTTCTCCTTGAAGTGCTTCTATTTGCCTTTTCTTCTGTTCAGTCAACTGCTTTAGCTCTTTTATGTTCCCTTGAAGTTGTTGCTGTTCTTTTTCCCTTTCTTTTACAGTATTTTGGGCCTGTACAACTTGTTCCTTAATTGAACTGAGTTCCAAAGTCAACTGATGAGAAGCCTAAGAGAAAAGAAATCTGTTTGGCATTCCTTTATTCATTCAATATATACTTACTGAGTCCCTGCCACATGCCAGACACTACTCATGGTAGAAACTACTGGGTCTGTTAGTCACAAATGATCAGTAATTAACAAAAGAGAAATAAGTCAGCATTCACGCTACTTTCACAACTGGCACCATTCAGTGTTACATGACATGCAAATTAATCTTCATTATTTGTTTAATCCTGCCTTCCTTTTCACTATTTATTTAATTTATTGTCTTTTTGAGACAGAGTCTCACTATGCAGTTCAGGCTGGCCTTGAGCTCACTTTGTAGCCAAGACTAGTCTTGAACTTGCAATGATCCTCCTGCCTCAACCTCCTGAGTGCTTGGATTACAGGCGTGCACCACCACACCTGGCTTATAATTATGTATCGAGAGAGAGTGGTAAATGAACTGGATCAATATACCCTTGTATCACACAGAATAGGAATGTCGGCCTCAAAGTTCGTATTTCTGGACTCACTATTCACTTTCTGTTGTTATTAATTGTATTTCTTTATTTGTAGCTTTTATTTAAAATGAGCTTAAATTATTTTAGTGGTAAGATACAAATAAATATATATTATATACATATTATATATACATATATTATATACAGATTTTTTTTTCATCCCATTCCATTTCAGAGAAATAAATCTTTCTTTAACCTATCAGGATAGAATGTTTTGAAATACAAAGGTCTGCTATACTTTATCTATTTACATTACAGAAAAGATAAAATCTTACCTCCTTCTCTTTTTCAAGTGATTTCTTCAGTTCATTCTTTTCCCTTTGTGTGCTTTCTGTCTGCACTTGAATTTGATGCTTTAATTCTTTGCAAGTTTTTTCCTAAAACAAAAAAAAAGGAGGAATCATATTATACAGAAAATATTTTTAAAGCTAGTAAGAAACACAAATAAATTAAATGAATAAATTAAAATCACTGATGAGTCAAAATAGGATAGGATCACCCATTTTGGGTATAGTGGCAAATACCTATAATCCCAGTACCCAGGACCCTGAGGCAGGAGGATTGCCACAAGCTGGAGGTCAACCTGGGCTATGCAGTGAGTACAAGGCCAGCCTGAACTACACAGTAAGACATTTTCCAAAAAGAATGAAAAGAAGAGAAAAGCAAGGCAAATACAGGACTACCACTATATTTGCTAAGGGTTTCTTTAATCAACTAATAATTACAAAAAAATAGAGCTGGAAATGTAGCTTGCCCAGTCTGTGAGAGGCTCTGGGTTCCATACCCAATACTGAAAAAAGTATTTTAGAAACACTTTAGAACACTTTGGAAATCATATTCTTAGGTCACATTATTATTCACAATTAATAAACTTGTCAAAAAATAGAACCATGAGCTACAAGAAAATGGAAAAAACCAGGGATGGTGACACATGCCTGTAAACCCAGCACTCAGAAGGCTGAGGCAGAAGGGTCACTACAAGTTTGAGTCTAGCCTTAGCTACATACCAAGTTCAAGGCCAGCATAAATTGCACAGTGAGACTTTGTCACCAACAAAAAAAAAAAAAAAAGGAAGAAGAAGAAGCGGGGGCTGGGCATGATGATGCATGCCTGTAATTGCAGCACTTGGGAGGTTGAGGCAAGAGGATCACTATGAGATCAAGACCACCCTGGGCCACAGTGAGTTCAAAACCAGCCTAAATTACATACAGAGACCCTGTCTCAAAATGAAGAAGAAAAAGAAAATCTGAAAAAAAGAAAATGTGAAAGCAATAAATTAAAAAATAATTGAAGAGAGGTATACAGATTGAAGGAACACATACTAATTTCACATGTTTTATCCTACTAAACAATTTCACTGACCCTCATAATGAGAACAGAGGACTCACTTTTGCTTTATTTTGTGTTATTCTACATTAATACATTTCTGAGAATTCATTCCTCTTTAGGTATTTCCTGAGACTAACTTTTTCACTCTACGTTTTAAATATGTATTATGATATCTCCAAACAGGGAATATTCAAAAGCTTATAGTACCAAAATTAAAAGTTATTAAGCTCTTCTTTGGAATATGTAAATAACAACTCTTTAGTAGTTACACACACTGTGGAAATATTCCCCAAAACAAATATGCTGCAGTGTCTCCCAAATCTAACATCAGATCAGCAGTAGAAAAGGACTGTTATATTCAACTGAAAATATCCATGCACACATATCCCAACAAGTATCTTGCATTATCTTTTTCACAGATTAAACAAGCCCAACTCCTTTCCTCAGAAAACTTTTAAAACATTTTCATGTAGGATGCAAACAGTAAATTAAGCCAAAAAACTCAGTTTATTTTAAAGAAAATAAACACTTGTACCTAAGAAAGTAAACGTTGAGGGTGGGGAGGGAGCAGACGGGGAAACAAAAAGCATTAAAACGTGCTATGCACATGATCAACTCGCCACAGTGAATGCAATCACTATGGACTAACACTAAACTTTTAATTTTTAAAAGAATGTAAATATAAACAACTAACCAAATCTAATATAGCAGTTTTTCCTTTCTGATTCTCCTTTTCAAATTCACTTCTGGAGTTTTTTAAAGTATCAGATACTTTTGATAATTTGTCTTTTGCTGTAGAAAGTTCTGTCATTAGTGTTTCTTTTTCCATTTTTACTTCCTTTAGTTCTGTTTGTGCTGTTTGAATTCTGTTATTCAATTCCTCTTGCTGCATCTTCGCATCTTGACTAAACTTTTCAATTTCTTGTTTCAGGACAGCATTTTCCTCCTCTTGTTTGGCAAACATTTGCTTAATAGTTTCAAGTGTTTCAGATTTTTTCAGTAGATCCAATTTTGTGCTGGATACTCTAAGTATTTAAGAAATAATTTTTAAATGCATAATTTACCATTCAAAGGTGATTATTATTAACTATGGGTTTTGAAACATTTGTATTATTCAGAAATAAAAATAATTTAATTTCATAAAATCACAGCAGAAAAATGCTTTAGAACATCTAATAACATTTAACATTTCATAGGTATAAACGATTTTTTTCAAATCAAGTAAATAATAAAACCAAAACCATCTAAGTCTCCTAACTTAATCCAGTCTTTCCATGATAACAGATCCTCAAAACTACATTGCAGGCTGAATGCCTACAATAGCCATAAAAGGTTTTACATAAATCCAAAATAACCTATTCAGTATGTTAGTTTCCAAACACAAAAAGAACTCTGCTTCTTCCTTGAAAACATAAAATACATTATGTACTTGATAAGTCTTAAACGTTAAAACATTTAAAGTTAATGTAAGAAAAAGAAAATTTAAAATATTATATTTCAAAAATAGAGGAAAGGCAAATGATTTGCTTTTTCTCTAAAATATAGCAGATTATACGCTTTTTTTATCATTTGTCCTTTGATATTGGTTGCATACATCAGAATGAACAAGTTACAACAATGAGGAAGATACAACTTTTAAAAAGTTAAAATACAGACTTTTTTATAAAAAAATAAATTATGCATATTACTCAGTAAAGACACAAGCATTAAAAGTTAACCATTTTAATGTTAAAACCTGATGTAAAGTGGTAATATTTCTAGAATGCATACTATTTCCAATCAGTATAAACTTATAACCAGTATAAATTCAACATTAGGACATTGTTTAAAGACATATGAGTCACACAAAGTTGAGTATTAATACAGTATCAGAATTTTATTTATACATATATATCTTCTAAATTTTAGTACCAAATACATGTTTATAGAACTTTGCAAAAAAAAAAAAAAAGAAAAAATGCCAAAATTTAGGAGGTTCATAGCACATTACCCTAATTTTAAAAGTCTAAAGAGAAAGTATATTATCATTTTATCATTTAAATCTGGTTAAAAATTTTTTCAGGGGCTGGGAGTGTAGCTCAGTAGTACAGCACTAGATTCAATCCCCAGCACAAAACAAAAACAAAAAATAAAAAGCTCTAAAACAGCTTGAAAATTTGGACTATATTTACTCACTGTATTATTTAACTTTTCCCCAAATAATTACAAAATCATAAGATTATATGACTCAAAGAAGGTGAAAGAGAAATAAAGGTTTACAAAGTCACTGTAAAACTTATTTATCAAAAAGTAGTAACTGAAGTTAGAAATAAAGCAACAAACAGAGCTAGAAATTTTAATTGATAGACCAATCAGAGGAAAAAAGGATTCAAAAGAATACCATCAACTACCTGACCAGCCACTATTTAGGACATAGATGTGGCACATGGAAACACCTAAGACAAATCATACACCTGGGCCCTGAAGTAATGTCACAGCTCAGCATTCTAGGACTACTTAGGATGGATCCAGAAGCACACACCCACCAGAGACAGCTGAGTTTGCGTGTAATAATTAATGCTGTTCTTAATATACCCTAAGCTAACTCACCTCACACTCAGGGCTCCCCTGGACCCCCTGAGTACTCTGGTGCCAATTAGAAAACAGGTATCATTCTTCCAAGATAATTTACTGCAACTTAAAGAAACCTAACATCTAACAATGACGAACATAAAGGGAGTGAGGAACTGAGGAAAAGAACAATAAAAACAGATACAACGAAAGGTAGACAGCTACAGGGAAACCTTCATATTAAAAGGTATTTTTAAAAAACTAAACCCAAACTCAGTCATTTCTCCACAGATATATGAAGAAATAAATGAAATAGAAAACTGAACAAAAAATCAATTAATTCTAAAGCTTTTTATGTCTTATAAAATTATAACTCTCTCGATTCATTAAGAAATATGACAAATTACCACTATCAATAAAAATAAATGCTATTATAGATCCTACAGACATTTAAAGTATAATATTATGCCAATAACTTCGAAGTTTAGATGGAATGGACAAATACACTGCAAGATACAAATTAACAAGCTGACTCAAGAAAAATTAGAAAATTAGGATAATACTGTATCCATGCTTACTTTATTTAAAATGAATTCTAAATGAAGCAACTGAAAGAGAATTTAAGGTCCAGCTTGTTCACTGATAAAATTTACTAGACATTTAAGATGTAAATAATATTCAGCACATACAAACTCTGTCAAAAGTAGAGGAGGAGGAAATACTTAATTCCTTTCTATGGCCAGTAATTCTAATAAAACATAATAATATTAAAAGAACACTACAAATAAGTAGTCTTAATGGATGCTTGAAAAATTCTTAATAAAGTAGAGGTGTCCCTCAATATTCACTGAGAATTGGTTCTAGGACCCGCACAAATATCAAAATCTGCAGAAGCTCATCTAAGATGGTGATTTTTTAAGTAACTTGTGCATATTCTCCTGCATAATTTAAATACTCTCTAGATTACTTATGCTACCTTATATAATATAAATGCTATACAAATAGTTGTTGTAGTATTTAGATAATAAGGACAAAGAAAAGGTCAATATATGTTCAGTATAACCACCTTTTTTTCTGAATATATTGGATCCTTGGTTGATTCCACAGATACAGCACCCACAGATTGGAGGGTCCACTGTATTACAAAATCAAAACAGCAACATATAAAAAGAACACTACAACATGATCAAGTGGAATTCATCACATAAAAGCAAGGTTGGTTTACTATGAGAAAAATCAGTCAATTGTAACTCACCATGCTAACGGATCAAAGAAAAAATATATAATCATATCACTAGATTTAGAAAAAAGGAGCTGATAAAATTCAGGCAAAATTTTTTTAGAAAACTTTAAGAAAATTAGGTATTAGAAGGGTACATCATCAGTCTAATAAAGTAAATCTAAGGAAAACTTCTACAGCTAACCCCAAACTTGATGAAACATTTATTATTTCCTGCCTAAAACTGGAAACAATGTGAAGATGTCTGCTACAAAATTTATATTCAAAATTTTACTGCAGGTTCTAGTCAGCAATAACAGACTTAAATAGACCCTGCCTTGAAAATAAATAAACAAATAAATAAAAATAAAGAGAGTAAAGTGGATACTTTTTCTTGAAAATAAACTACCTGACCCAAATTTTATAAAACGAAGTTTTAGTCTTTATAGTGAAATTAACTCTAGCCACATTATAATGACTTTATTTCTCATTCACATTAGTATCAGAAATCTGCAACAAAGGAACACTTAACTCATTAAGGACTATAATAACAAGATTGAAATCTTCAGGAAATTTTAATGCTTAGCTCATAATCCTCTCCTTTAATTTTTAAGTGACAGAGTTTAGCTTACATTTCTTTCTCCATTTCAAGTTGTTTACTCAATTCTGTGGTCCTAAGCTCTAAATCTGTGCTTAGCTGTCTTTGCTGTTGAAGGTCCTGCAAAGCTTGTTCCTTGCTTGCTTTAACTTCAAGAGTTTCAGCTTCCAGTTTCTATGAAAGAAATGTAATACAGCAGCCATTTTAATATTGTTGATTATCAATTTACTATTAAATATTATATATTGATAACTTTTACTTCAACTTGGTATTGATATAGCACATAAAAATAATTATAAAAATGTATGTTATAATAAAAAACTTATTCTAAAACCATCACTGAGTAAGGAGGTTACTTGTTTTTTAATCTTTCAAAAGGACCTAGCATAGAATTTATACATAATAAACATAGGGTTTGCCCAATATAGTCAGTCACCATTTCAATATTAACCCTGAATAGGAGAATAAACTTAAACACTCATTACTAGAGGAAAAATTATTCATCCAAGTTTGAAAACAAAGTAAGTAACCAGTTACTCATGTACCCACTGAAAATGTCTTCATACTCATAATTACAACACTGAGATAGTTATAAGATACTTAAAATGGACTTGTCAAGTAATTCTTCTCATTATCTATTGATTCTAAACAGCCAATTAAATTCTTGATTTTGCTTCATAATCTATTTGAGTTACTGTTGTTCTTCAGTGTAGAACACAGCTCATACATATCCCCATAGCTATGTGTGTATTTTTATAAATTTACAAGATCAAATTGCGAAATATAAGTTTGAAAATGTAAAAGCAGTACATTTTCTTGCACAGTCATAATGACTTTACACACTTAAATGTTCTATAAATCAACTGGCACCTATGGCTCCTACAAAACCAATTTTAAAAATTATCATGAAAGAAAAAATTTTTGATGTAATAAATTAATTCTACAATTTTTATAAGAAATATATAGAACACTTTTAAACTAGTAATTATAAAATGTGAAAGAGCTAATAGTCATAATAGACACTCTTACTCCTAAATAACAATTATTTTTAAATAAGTCTCCCCCAATCTCAATAGTCATTTCTTCATTAAAATAGTATTCCACTGTTTTCAGCTATACCTAATTTGTCATTACTATTATTGTTGGCCATAATCATAAACCATAAACAAAACCGTAAAAGTCGTTCTTCTCTCACATTATATCGGTATGGATGTATGTACATGTATACATATTCACGAGTCTATCATACACATTCCCATGCTTCATCTGATTGTAGAACTGACAGTAGTTTTAATTAAAGGACAAAATACTTAGGTCAGATCCTCCCCTAATACTGTCATGGTTTAGATTTAAAATGCTCCCCAAAATTCTCATGTGAGTAGAAGGTGACTGGATCATGGGAGCTGTTTCACTCATCAGTAAATTCATCCACTGATGAGTTCATATCTGAACATGCTGTGAGGAGCCAGAGCCTGGATGGAGGTGAGTCACTGTGTCACCAGAAGGATGGGTTCTTGTTCCTGGCTCCTTCCTTCTCTCTCTACTTCTAGGCTATGACTAGTTGAGCACCTGATCCTCTGTCAAGCCTCTCTGCCATCATTTCCGCCTTGAAGTCAGCTGACCATGGACTAAAACCGTGAGCTAAAATAAACCTCTCCTCCTTTAAGTTGTGAGTGTTGGGTATTTTGTCCCAGCAAAGACAAAGTAACTAAGACGGGTATCTCTAATCCAGTGGTGGCGAACCTATGACATGCATGCCTCAGAGGGCTGTTTGTATCACTGAAAGCTCTAAAGTTTGTCATCACTGGTCTAATCATTTCATCTCTGTAGTAAAATAACACCACTTGGAATTGTGATAAAGAAAGTTTTAGTTTACTACAGCCTAAAATGTGTCAAATCAGAAGCAAAATCCAAAGGGTATAAATGTAAAGTTTTTTTTAAAGCTTACAATATCTGAAATATTGTACTAGAAAGAAAGACATGGAAAAAGGAAAGAACACAAGACAGTTTACAACGGTAAAAAAAAAAAAAATTAGTAAATCTCTTCTAATTGCCTGGTTGGTTGTTCTTGAAAATACTGTGAAATCAGTACGTATGATAGCTGTCATTTTACAAAAGACACCCATTGATGAAGAAGTTAAAAATAAAGATGGATTTCAAAATTAAGATGAGAAAAGACAAATAAATTCTTTGAAGTTCTATAACACAACTTGATCTCTATAAATTCAAAATCTCTGATTTCATGTAGATCATCACAAATTCCAATGCTGTGAACAGAAAATGTCTAAATTCAAGTTTTATACAAACCTTAATTTGACCTTCCAACTCTTCAGTTTTTTGTTCTAAAGAAAGGTGTTTCTCTTTATATTCTTTAAGATGACTTTCCAATTGACTGCAATGTTCCTGCTTATCTTGTAACTTTGCAGTGACCTGATCCAACTGCATAATGACTTTATTTAACTCCTAGAGAAAAAGCACAATTGAAGAAAACTTGATAAAGTTTATTATATTGTAGTTATCAAATGTTCAGTCAAAGTGAAAATGAAAAATCCGTAATTTCATTTAAGAACGTGGAGTAAGACCTTGAATAAGTTCGATGACACATCAGAGGCTATCTTTACCTACCAGTATACAGGACCAGAACTGAAGTTTTACATACGTGGTATGAGATACCAACTTTATGGGTATAACACTTAAATAACTTCTGTTGTTCATCTGCAGTGCTGGGTATCAAACCCAGGGTCAAAGGCATGTGAGGCAAGCACTCTACTTAGCGACATCTGCAGATCAGTTAAACAACTTTTTAATGCTTTTTGAAAGTTATTCGAGACTCAAAACATTGACTATTAAAGAGCTTAATAATAAAATAACTTTAACACTGTAACTAAATGTTCAAGTGTTCAAAACACCATTTAAAAATAGTATTTTAAAAATAATGCAGTGATCATACCTTTAATATCTATTCAATTCATTTGGAATGTACTATCGCACATAATAAACAAAATAAAAATTACTAGCAAATTAATCACCCAAGAATAACCATGGTAATACATCGATAACTTTTCTTCAAGTACTTTCTATGTGCTAATTTCTGTTTTTTTAACTTCTAAAATAAAAATAGGATCTCACTTTACTACTTTAACCTCCTTTGTTTTGTGCATCATAAAATTTTCAGGTTTATTTTTCTAAAATATAACACTCTACCATTTTATTAATGTAGTCCTTTTTTAGCTAAATGTGCTTTACATTCTTAGATTGGTATTAAATTTTTTTCATTTATTAACAGAGATGCAAAGAGAATCTTTGCAGCTATGATAAGACTGTAAATGAGCTAAAGAAATGACAAATTCTGAAGTTCTTGAAATATGTTACTAACCACCTCCCTACTTTCTCCCATCCAAAAGGCCCAACTGTCGGAATTTGTGATCAATTCTTAATGAACGTGAACATTTCCTAATATAGTTTTGAACATGCATGTAAGTTGAGTATACCTTATATGAAGTGTTGAGAAACAGAAATGTTTCAGATTTCAGATTTTCTCAAATTTTGGATATCTGTACACACAGGTTGAACATCTGTAATTACAAAGCCAACCTTTTAAATGCTCCAAGATCTATCTGAATCAGTGGTGACGAACCTATGGCACCTGTACTGCAGCAGACACAGAGTCCTCTCTGTCAGCACACAAGCCAAGTCATCCCAGCAGCAGAGCATCAGACAATGGTTATTTTTTTCTAAATTAAATCCTTGGCATTCAGGTTTAATTGTAGTGCTGGGTTGCAGTTTGGGCACTTGGTCTCTAAAAGGTTCGCCATCACTGACCTAGAGAATGCTCAAAAAGTTTTGGAGTTTGGCACATTTCAGACTTCAGAATTTTAGATTAATAATGGCCTATATTTTCTTGCCAATTCACTTATTTGCTACTCAAAACTGATTTAAATAACAAAGACATTGACACTTTATCAGACATATCCTAGAAAATATTGCATCTTTTGCTATTTGTTTTACAATTTTATTAATATTTTGACAAATTTTAAACTTTCAGGTCATATTTCTTAATACTAATTTATCTATTATACTTACTGATTCTGAACTCATGCTTAGAAAATGCTTCCCAGGTATATTTAGCAATCTTGTACGATGTTTTCTTTTTTTTGGTCGGTACCGGGGATCAAACTCACAACCTCACGCCTGTCAAGCAAGCACTTAAGCCACTGAGCCAAACTCCCAGCCCTACTTTTTTTGAGGCAGGGTCACACTATGTAGTTCAGGCCAGCCTTGGTCACATTGTAGCCCAAGCCAGCCTCAAACTCACAACGCTCCACTTACCTCAGCCTCCCAAGTGCTGGGATTAAAGGCATGCACCACCACGCCCGGCTACATTTAGCAATCTTACACATTAACAGCAAGTCAGAGAACCACACATATAGTGTGATTCCATGTGCATAAAGAAAATACCACTGTACATGTACATAAACACATAAACATACATATATTTCTCAATGCTTACGCAGGTTTGGTAGGATAAATACCAAATTTAATAACAAAAATTCCATTTAAGGAGAAAACTGAGATAAGGATAAAAATTAAATACTAAAAAAAAAATTTTTGTTTTTCCTTTGTAATTTGAAATGCATTTATATTAATTTTTTTAAATGGACCAATAACCAGTATTATTGCTTAAGAAGTAAATTCTAAAAATTCCTCTGACAAAAGGACTCTCTATTCTCACTTTGATCTTCATCCTAAACTTGAACCTTCTGTTGTATCAGAAGTACTGAGAAAAGTAACTTCTATATACTCCCTCAGCCCCTCACTTCCTCCTACCCCAAAGAAAAAGAGTAATGCTTACAAGTGAGATGGAATGCATATTGCTCTTTTCCTGTTTCAAGTGATAAAGCAGATTTGGGTCATGGCCCATTTTACCTACTAAAAAGAAGTATGCAGATCTCTCTCTCCCCATCATTGTCGCTTGACAGTGTAAGGCAATAATCAGGAGTAACTGCTTCACCTCCATATCAAAACCTCATCTAGGGAAGAAATACAATATAATACCAGGAAGCCAGATTCTAGGCACACCTGAAAACTAGCTGAGAGTTATCAAAAACACAGTTGATATTTTTACCTCCATCTGTCTAATTCCTGCATCTACTGGCTAACTGGTTCCAAACTCAGGGAGAAAATTAGGGAGATAAGCAAATCTATCATAAGATTATACAAAATTGAGTATCATTTTTACATTTTTACAGTTAATTTATATATGAAAGCACAAGGTTATGATATGAAATTGGATCAACTTCTCTACCTGCTGTTTATCTTGTAAAGCATTTTGAGCTGTGTCCAAATGGTTTTGAAGATCTGCTCTTTGAGCAGTTTTTGCTGCTTCTGCTGATAGCAGTAATTCGGTTTTGGCTTTAATCTGTAAGAAAAATTTATAAATTATTATTTTCCATGTTTAACTGTTGACTTACCCATGCTTGAATGCACATTGCTTTTGTCACAAAACTATTTAAAAACTAAGTCCTTTGGCTAAAATAAGAAGGAATTAATATGTGTTATGTCCACGTATCAACTCTACGAAAGGAATGTAAACATTATGTACTACAAACATGTACTAATAAAAAATACCTCAAGTAAGAATGTGTGAAAGAAAAGATCCATAATAATGTTTACATAAGCAATGTGAAGATGTCTCTATATGACACTAACACGATAGTATCCCCTTGGTCAAGAAAGAAATGCGATGCATTTTTTTAACTGACAATGGCCACTATATTTTTCAGAAGGGAATATGTGGAGTCTACCAATGTTACAATAAACAATAACTACGCTAAAGAAAGCACTGGCTCAAAAATAATCAAAAATTCTAGAATCCAAGAACTCAAACACCCACACCAACCAGAACTAGAACAGTTTGAAATGTACTATTCCCTGATAACTTCTCACCTAATGAGTTTTACTTCTGATACTCATAAGTCAGAAAATTATTCATTTAAAACTCAATGCTTTCAACAATAAACCTTAAATAAAATCTAATGAAGAGTTCTACTTTATTATCAAAAGGACTATAATACTTTTTATGTATTTTAAAGAACTTATTTTTTTCTGATAGGTTTTCACTATGTAGCCCAGGCTGGTCTTTAACTATCCATCCTCCTGTCTCAGCCTCCAGAGTACTGGAATTACAGGCATGTGCCACTATGTCTAAATATTTAAATAACTACTAAAACTCATAAGTAAAGCAGAAAGAAAAAATATAAACACATTTAAAATTAAAGCATTTCGAGAAAGGGGTAAAAGGGGGCAGATAGTCTTTTAGCTAGCTGAAGAAAGGATCAATGAAAATTTAGAATATATACTGTATGGGGTAATTTTAAGCAAAAGCAAAAAACTGAGCATTTCTCAACTAAATGCTTACCTATCACAGAAACAATGCTTGCATCAATACATATATATCTACATTGAATTAAAAGTGAAAGCTGAAAAAATCTACCCAAAAGAATAGGAAATAAATCTATGGTAGCCAACAAATATATATCAGAGATTATGAAGAACTTATTTTTACGAATTCAGCTTCATTTACATATGGCATTTTATCTTTCTGAGGAACTAAAAATTCCTAAGATATTTTACTGCAGATAACTGCTTATGATCTTTTAGTATAGTATACCTCAACTAAAGTGATATGTTTCCCAAAGTGATGTAATACAAAAAGGTTTGGAGGGATTACATAATGGCTCTCCTGGTTTACACTACTTCAAAAATTCTTTTGAGGGAGAAAATATGCAGCTACTCATAGCCAGCCCCCCACAATTCCTAACAGGCAGTAAGTTTAGACTAAGTGAAAATCGTTGCAATTGTTGTACTTTATGTATTAAACCCCTTAAACCAACATAAGAGCACCAGGAGCATCTCGTGATAAACATGAGTACAATTTACCCTGGTGGCGTCCTCATCACAGTGACTAGGAAGTATCTTGGAAGCAGGGATCAAAAGTACGTTACAGAAATCAAAATTGGCAAACAGCTTGAAAATCACTTTTGCATAATTAAAAGAACATAGAGTGGGAACTGCCTTTGTTTAATGTATTTTAAAAAGCCACCATCAATATTCTTTAGCTAAGCACTTCTGGTTGATACCTTTATTAATAATACCATTTGAATAAAGAGGTTTTATCAGAATCCTAATTCTTGAAAGACAAATAAAACTATACTTTATGAAGCAACACTAATTCATAAAGAAATACAGCAGAAGTCAGGCATGGTGATACATGTCTGCAATCTCAGCACTCAGGAAACTGAGGCAAGAGGATGTTGAGTTTGAGGCCTGAGCTATACAATAAGACTCTGTGAAACAAAAGGGGCAGGGGGTATAAATGCATGTATCACAAGGCAGGCATGAGTTGCCTGTAAGCCTGAAACCCAGCATTTGGAAAGTTGAGGCAAGAGGCTCAAAAGTTTAAGGACAGCTGCCAGGCTGACTACAAAGTAAGACCCTATCTCAAAGAAAAAACAAGTTAAAGCAATTTTGTAAAAGAAGAACCTCAAAAGCTGAAAGTATCTACAGTTAACATTTTTCAAGGACTATGAAATAACAAAGACTTTTTAAATATTATTACAATACAATACAATACAATAGACTTTTCAAAGACAGAACAACCAGAAGAGATTGTTGAAAGGTACAAAAGAAGCAATGGTAGTAAGAAAAAGGGCCTAATCTAACTAAACTAGTTCTCAAATAGCAGTGGCAGAGAAATCTTTCTAAAAGGACCGTGCGATGCAAAAAAATCAAAGGTTATTTTAATCCACTCATTCACGTTCCCTCCTCCCATTCTTTCCCTTAGTCCTTCCCTCTCCCTCTCTTAAACTGAACATGCACATTATCAGGCTTTCATACAAACTAATAAACATTTGTATTTAAAAAAGAAAAAAAATGTAGTCTCTCCAAGATATAGTAAGTGCTAGTTATTTTATTACATTTCTTATTTCCAGTGGGATCATTCTCCTAAAATAAGAGCTTAGAAATGTTTCTATAAATATAATACAGAATAAAAAAATCAATGATGAAAATGGAAACAGAAATGTCTTTCTTCCCACACCATGACTGACTCACTGAGCAACACTGCTCCATAGATTTGTGAAAGAGTATAATTAAAACACATAATGGTAACACATATGTGTTTTTTAATCAAACCTACAGAGATTTTAGAAATTAAATTTTTTTAAATATTTAATATAGAATCTAACAGTACAATACAGTATCAAACTAATTTGCACTTCCCAAGCAGTAACTAGGACTTAACCAAAACAAAGAAAAGCTAAACAATTCAGTGATTTTAGATGTAGTTTATTTAGAGAAAGAGAGAAAAGAGAAAGGGAGAGCAAGAAAAAAAAATGCCTGTGCAAAGGGGATAGCTTGACAAATTATCTAGACATTTTATCTGATTGCTAGTCCCAATTTTTTCTATTAATATGTAAGGCAAAAAGAAAGAATTCAAAACATTCAATACTTTAAAATCAGTGTTTTATTTATACAAATACATTAAACAGCATTTTAATACTACCTGTACGTCAAGCTGGGAGACCTTCTCCTTACTTTCATTTAACTGACTATTTAATTCACTGACACTGGTTTCAAGGGAAAGGACACGGTCTTGTGCAGCTCTGAGATGCGCCTTCTGCTCTTGGACCTGGTCATGTAAATTCTCCTGGGCTTGTTTATGGCTTTCTGACTGATTCTTCAGCTTCTCTGTTAATTGAGTTACCTATTAAAGAAGCATAACTTTAATTTATGAAGTTCACAAATGATAAACAAAGGGCTGGGGATTTAGCTCAGTGGCATAAGCGCCTGCCTGGCAAGCGCAAGGTCTTGAGTTTGATCCCTGGCACCCAAAAAAAAAAGATAAACAAAACTAAGAAACCCAAACTGTAGCCCAATAGAATAGGAAGCTGTTTGATGATGGTGATTTCAATTTTTTTCAAGTAAAAACTATTCTAATCTTTCCAAAAGTAAACATAGAATCTCAAGTCATAAGATATAACATCTAATTTAAAGACATATCATTTTAACATGATCTGTATTCAACTATAATTTACATTCTATAAAACTCATCAAATTTAAGTATACAACTTGAGATCTGATAAGGGTATACATTCATCACCATTAAGATAGAAAATATTTTCATCACCTCAAAATATTTCCTCACATCCTTTTGCAGTCAATTCCACCTCCCACCTTTCTCTCCATGTAATCACTGATTTGATTGAAGAACCACAGCTACTTATACATCCTTAATATTTCTAGATGACCAAACAGATAACATTACAAATATTTTCTCTTGGTTTGTATCTTTGCTTTTGTCTTCTTCGTAATGGTAGCTTCTTTGTTTGTGGTGTTTTTGTTTTGTTGATGGTATTGGGGATTGAAATCAGGGCCTCGCTCACGCTAGCCAAGAGTTGTACTACTACCACTGTGCCACATCCCCAGTCTTTTTAAATTTAGAAACAAGGTCTCAGTAAGTTGCCCAGATAGGGCTCAAACTTGGGATCCTGTTTCAATCTAGCTGGAATTACAGTGTGTGCCACCACATGCAGCTCATAATGGTATGTTTTGAAGAGCATATATTCTTTTAACTCAGGTGACATCTAACCAGATCTTTCTTTGATGTACCTTGTTTGGAGTACACTCAGCTTTTTAACTCTATGGATTTGTACTTCTAAGCAAATTTAAAATTTTTTTGCCATCATTTCTATAAATATATTCATCCTCTCCCTCCTTCTGTGATACTCATTACATTATGACAGCCTACATGATACCTACATGATATTGTTCTACGGATCACTAGAACACTGTTCTTTCCCTAACCACTTCCCACAAAAAATTTTCTGTCTCTGCTTCACATTAGACAGTTTCAACTGCCTTCTCTTCATATTCAGTGATATTTTTGCCACTTAAAAATAAAACTTTTAGTTAGGTGTTTTAAGATTTTTATTTCTAGAAGTTCTATTTGTTTTTTATCACTTTCACTTCTATCTTTGTTGTTATACTTTTTCTTTTACCCCCATAAGCATATTTTAAGAGGTACGTTAAAAGTATTTGTCTGATGATTGCATCTTCTTTCATCTTAGGGTTGTTTTCACTGAATGATTTTTCTATTGATTATGATGCACATTTTTTCTGCTTCTTCAGAAAAGTAGTAGTCTAGCAGTCTTTTGTTATTTACCATGACCAGCCTGAAATTCACTGTCTTCTTCCAAAGAATGCTGAGTTCTATACCAATAGGTAGTTAATATTCTGTATTTGGGGCTCGGCTGGGTCCTTTCAATGTTTGCTTTCATATTCTGATAGGCCAGATGTATAACAGCTTTAACACTGGGGTTAGTTTAGCCTTAGTCTTCTAAGGTGTGATATGTCTAGAGTTTCTACTGAATGCCCCAAGTGTTCAGCTATGCTTTTCTCTCTAATTGGCTGGCATGTGAATCTCTCTGAGCCATGTGTGAGCTCTGGTAATTTTCCAGCCTGCAGCTCTTGATACTGTTCATTGCCTGCAGAATCTCATCTTAAAAGTGCAAAATTTAGCATTCCAATAAAGCCTCCATGGACCCCCATGAAGATATACAGAGTTTTTTCTCTCTACTGACTCTTTTTTGTCAGGTATCCTGCCCTAAAACCCTGAATTATCTTAATCTTAATCTTTAATATCTCAGTTTAATTAATCTCACTTTTCGGTTCAATGACATTACTGCTCTTCTTAGATTCTCCCAAACTATACCACAGTCTGAAAGAATGTCTGTAGGTCAAAAATTTGAGCAGTCAAAAATTTCACCTCCCTGGTTTCTCACAGTCCTATATTGCCTATTGTCCAATGGCTGACAACAGTAGCTTTAGGTATTTTTTTTTACACTTTTCCAGTTTTTTACGGCAGGAGGGCTAAATAAGTACTAGTTACTCCAACATGATCAGAACCAAGAAGTATGTAGATTTATTTTAATTTATCCCACTTAAATATATACCATATTTGTATCATCATATTCGTATCATAAGCAATATCAAATTGTAGCTGACCTAAAGACTACCTAAGACATTCCAAAGGAATTCCAAAACTAATTTGGACATGCGGGGAAAAGTATGTCATACCTACTTCCCAAAAATGTGATATGACCTACTGATACTTTGTTCTAAACATGTGCTTAGATAACAGTAACTATCTTACTAGATAACTTTTTCAAAAACTGTAAATTATTTTGTTTGAAAATACAGTGATCTAATTTTTGTTTCTCTTAAACTACATATGAATTTCTGAACAATAAAGCAACTTATCAAACTTATTAAGTATATTTTGTTCAAAGGCATACATTATCAAAATACAAATAGCTATAAGTTTGAATATCAACCAATACACAGTATCAACTAACACTTGATTAGTACCTTTTGCTTATTAATATATATAGCTTTTCACTCCTTTTTTTAAAACATAACAAAACATCATCAGGTAAGTATACATTATTAATAACGTCTCTACTTTTCCAATGAGCCAGCATGGTGAACTGATTTACACGTTGCCCCACAGGTAGTAACTTACTCCCTGGGACATAAACTGAGGGTTTTATATGTCAAATCATGTTAACTAAGCTTCACTACAGGACGGACTCTAAGGTACATGAGATGGTATCTGTCAAAAATATGTAACATTCAAAACATAACAGAGAGTCAGGATGATGAATGGTTTAAATAAAGCATTTAATAAGATTCAGAAAGATAAAAGTAAATTTTAGAAACGTAATACACTTTACAAGCTTACTTGCTCCTGTAGTGTATGATTTTTTTCTTGCAGTTGGTTAAGAACTGCAGTCTCTCCTTCACCAGCCTGGATTTTGGCGTAAAGATCCTCTCTTTCCTTTTCTAGTAATGAAATGTTTTCTTTACTCTTCTGTAATAAGGCTTCGAGGTTCTGGATCTTTTGGTCCTTATCACCAATTTGACGTAGAACTTGTTCCAAATCATTCTGTAAAGAATTGAAAACTCCTATTTTAAGGATGGAGAACTTAAAAAAGCTATTCCTCAAACATAAAATGAGTGATAATAATTTCATCATTCAACCTTTTAGTCTTATGCTTTTAAAACTAATTGTTACATTTTAACATGGCAAATTTAACTAGAACTACATATTTGATAATATAAAACTGCATTAGTAATAAAAGTTTAACAACAAAAACTTGTAATTACTAGCTTTCTTTTCCTAACACTCTGTCCTTACCTCCTACTACTCTTCTGCTCCGTCTCGGACACACGGGACTCATTCTCTCGCCATCATACCAGGCACACTAGGAGCCTTCTGCCTAAACCCTTCCTTCCTGCCATGTGCTTCACTCCTGCTCCGTTGTGTCTGCTCGAATGTCACCTTCTCAGTCAGGCCTTTCAAAATTGCAGCCTTTCCCAATATTCCACCTCCTGGTCACTTTTCCTTTCATTTATCTCTAACACACTAAATAACGTACTACTTCTTCACATTTACCCACCTCCCTCCACTTCCTGTTAGAATGTGTGCTATACAAACGTGAGAACTTTCATCTCCTGTATTCACTGACGTCAGATAACCGACACACATTCTAAAATATTCATTGAACAAAAATAATTAAAGTGTATACTTTTGTGTAAAAAAATGATTAAAAGTGCAGCACATATACTTTTGCAGGCTCACTTTAATCCCCCACAAGGACTTCTTTATCAATAAGTTAAGACTACTTCTTTTATTTTACCAAAGACCTTAATGTCACATAGAGCACAAGGCAATAGCTCTTATCCAGAACAAGACCCACTTCCACCAGCTATAAGGTTTCATATACTTTGCTTCTCCCTCAGTGTTTTCAAGAGAATGTCTACCCAGAACAAGGCCCGGGGTGGCCCATACCACCTTGCTGAGACAACCAGCAGCCACCTCGTACCCTCAGTGATTTGTGCCAGTATTGAAGTAGTCACAGACCAGTCACTTTCAAAAATGCTTTTTATCCCTCTAAGCATCGGTCATGAGATGATGAAAAGCAACCAAATCTCCCTCTCTCGGCCTCTTTTTCTGCCACCAATGACCCTCTCCCCACATTCCACTATTCTTCTGGAATTACAATTCTAGGCAGACACATTTTTTCCCTGGAAGAGTTACTCTGTTTCCAAGTCTTAACTGAAATTTGGTTTTTCCTTTACAGAATCCAATTTCACTCTCTTCTATTCAGAAAGCCTTATTCCATTGGGCAAACAAAGGAGATGGGCCTTTTCCTGGATTTTCAGTCACTACTCTCTCCCTCAGGTAAGCATGCTGCTTTGGGAATGCTGTTCTTAATCTATCCTCTGACTTTACTACTAGCATCTATACATCCCTACCTCATTCACTGAAGACTTGAGACCTGATTTAGTTTTTCTCTCAATCCCAATTTCTGCCAATCTCCTGGGAAATACAAAATACACAGAGAATTAAGAGCACAGCTTCAAAATATATATCATCTTATTTCCTGGACCTTAATCCATTCCACATTGCAGTAACTCACATGTAAGATCCCACAATAAGCTGAAATAGTTCTGCATAAAAAATTTCAACTATCTTACTCATTTTCAATATCAGAGACCTCAATTTCCTTCTAGCTTATTCACTATACCTGACTTCGCTTCCTAAACCTCATACACGGATATGAACTAACCTTAAATGTTCTTCCAATCACATTCTCCATTTCCTTTCACCTCAGAAATTTCAAGGCAACCACCCCCCAAAAGCACAATGTTGCATTCTGCTGTTTTTATTCCTATATTTGTAGGCACTGTTAGAATAAAAGCAAAAAACTTCATAAATTTGTACCATTATAAATTTCTGACTCTAGTCTCCATTATGTATGCAGAATCATTTTTTCAACTCATTCATTCTAATGACGGCCTCACCTTCAGGCATTATCCTTAATATCTACTCTAAAACTTCAATATTCTCTCCAAGTTCTCCATCTTTGCTTGCCTGATATTCAGCTATTATTATCTCCAACTTTATCCTGAAGCATAATATTTTCAGGAACAATTTACTCTGATTTTCTATTCCCTTACCTATGTAATCATACCTGTGTGTTTCCATATTTAACTCCTTTGCTCTAGTCTGAGTGAAGTTCAAGCTTATACCACCCACTATATGAGTGACAGCACAACTTCTTATTATCAAATTACATCAGTAGCTTCTCTTCCAGTATGAGAATAACCTCCTCTTTACCAGCCTCTTTGTCTTACGCTACAAACACATTTAGACCTCTTTTTCTCAAAAATACTCCTGTTGGATTCTGCCCAGTCTTTACACAATTCACATTTAAATTTCAAAAGTAATTTACACTTACATTTCCAACTCCCTCATTTCTCATTTACTCGTCAGTCAAAAATCAGATTTTCATATACATCGCCTTTATATATATATATATATATATATATATATATATATATATGGCTTTATGTTGAACAAAGTTACCAATTTCTTTTTATCTAATGGATATTTTTTATCACCCATACCACTCATATGAAGTTAATCCCTTATGTACTTCAAGTTCACAAAACCTAATAGCTGAATTCACACTAGCTTCACTATCTTTGTTCTTGCAACTTCTACCTGGTATATACTTCTCACTGTCACCATCTTTGTACCCCCAACTCTCTAGTCAGTGGCTCAGCCTACTACTTGGGAGAGATTTCCATGACTCTTTTCCAGACTGCCTAGGTTAAGTAACTACCATCTGTGTCACCATGATAATTTCATGTGCATATACACATTGAAAAGGTACTCACTATATCTCTTTTAATTAGTTAAAGAGGAGTGGGAATGTAGCTTGATGCAAAGGCCCTGGGTTCAATCTCCAACACCACATGCATAAAATTAAACACTACTGGGTGAGGAATAAGGAACTAAGCATGTTCAAATGAGTCCCTTGCTATCCCCTCAGCTGGAGAGATAACCTGGTAAAGAAAGGTGAAAGGATGTTATTTCCATCTTTGTCCGTAGATAAATACAATTTTAATTTGAGAGTATAGGATAAGGAAGCCTATTTGCTTGCTGATCTAAACCAAATTCTTCATGCTCATTTTACTATCCCATTTCTTTCCTACCATTTACAATAAAATTCCAGTTATCTACATTTATCAAACTTCCTCTTCCCATTCTCTTTAAACCTTCTCCAACAGGCTTTCATCCCACTTCTCTATTCAAATTGCTCTCATTAATGTTATCAAAGATCTCCATGCTACCAAATCCAATGGGATTCTCTCTTTTCATCTTGCTTGGCCTCCATACTTCTGATTGTCCTGGTCCAAATTCTTGGGAGTCACTCGATCTGTCTCTACATCCATCTATCAGCACACCAGTCAGCTTCACCTTTAAAATATATCTAAAATCTGTCCAATTCTCACTACCTGCACTGTTTTCACTTCAGTCCAAGCCACATCGGTCTTTATCTGGATTACGCAGTAATCGTTCATTTGTCTGCTGCAAATCAGGTGCCAATGCAGTCTAGTCTGAATAGAGCAGCTGGAGGAATCCTGTGAAACTGTAAGTCAGGTCATGTCATTCCTTTGCTCAGAACCTTGTGGGACTTCTCATCTTACTCGAAAATAGAAGTACAACAAATCCTTAAGATTACCTATGAAGTTCTACATGTTTCGACCCTCGTGATCTCTCTGACCATGTCCTTTTTAATTCTTACCACTTGCACTGCTGCAGGCACCAACTTCCTGTTATTTCTCTCACTTGCTCCAGCCTTAAGACCTTTAAGGTACTACTTATGCCTTGATTTATGCTCTCCCTTCCTTCAAGGCTTTCACCTCAGAAAGGCCTTCCCTGGCAAACTACCTAGCACTGCTGCTTACCCTGCAGCCCCTTACACACCTCCTACTCCCATCTCTATAGCACTTGCCACCATGTAACACATATGCATTTTATTTATTTACCTTGGTTATCATTTGCCTCCCTCACTATGCTCCAAGACAGCAGACCCTACAGTGTGTTCTGTTCGTTACCATAGTAATGAAATCATTTCTTTGGATGAGATTAAATGTAAATACTTTCTGACTGAATAGAAGAACAGACAAATAAATCCAGTATTTTATTTCTATCAGTCTATTACCATGCTACACTCCAAACTCAAAAAAGGAACAGTTCCTTATTGCTGGGTTCCTGGGTCATCGTGCTGGACACGTGGGGAGGCTGCCATTTCCTAGGGACGGGCACTCCGCCGCGTACGCTCAGTGCTGAGCGCGTCCGGTACACAGTGCTCAGCGAAGCTCAGGGAGCTGACCAAAGACCGCGGGGACAGATGAACACCAAAGTCAAGTTTACTTCAAATATCTGGGGAGCCTACCCTCACCAAAACAAAACAGAAATTAAACTTCCTTAACTCTCCTAAAATATGCTGTAAAGCCTGTATAAATTTAACTGAATCAATTATATTTTCCCCACCTAAATACTTCAACGTTCAAATGATGGTAAAAAAAAAAAAAAAAAAAAAAAAGAAAGACATGGCCAAAAAATACTAAATTTTACTGTGGGAAATAAAAAATGCACTTTTTTTTTTACTAGGTTAACTAAACCAGGAAATTTTATTTGGATTTTTTTTAATAAGGTATTTCAGTAAATAACAAGTGATCACTTATCAATAATTTAAATAAAAATTTAACTATATATTTTAATAAACACATTAACATATAAATTTTTTAACAAGGACATTTAATAGTTCAATATTTTATATAAATTGGGGAGGTTGGTTTGGTTTCATTTGGTTTTGAGACAGGATCTTGCTATGTAGGTTCAAGCTATTTTAGAATTCACTATGTAGCGAAGGCTGGCCTTAAACCTGTGGTAATCCTCTTGCCTCAGCCTCCCAAGTGCTGGGATTACATGTGTGTGCCACCATGCCCAGCTTACAAATTTTGCTTGAAGTTAACAAATTTTCATAACAAATAGTATTTTAAGTTATTTTAACCTGTCACCATAGTAAAACAATTTTCTTATTATCGGACACTGAAAATTATCAAAACTCTTTATAGTCTGTTACTTTACATTATCTATTTCATTCCACCACAACATTAGAATACTGATTTGGTTTTATTTTTGTTAACAAGGTTAATTATTCAGACATTTACCTGAGCTTCTCGTAGTTTTGCTGTAGTGCTTTGTTGCAGAGCTTGTTGTTCTTGATGCTGTTGTTTTGTTTTATCTAACTGATGCTGCAACTCTGTGGAATTTGTTACTTTTTCCTTCAACTTAAAAAGAAAAAGTAGCACCTCATTACTTGTAGAATGTTAATCTCATGATGAATAAACTATTCACTAACAAATACACTCTTATCCTGAAAAGAATGCAAATCTTTTTCCTTGTTGGCATTTAGATCATTATTATTTTTATATTAATATGACCAAACAATTAACTACATACAATTTATCTGTAACACTAATCTACAATTAGCTCTAAAAGAAAATCTATTGCTGAAGCTCCAGATTTTAACCCTGAATATTTGTTCAATTCAAATAAAAGACATAATTTAATAATTTTTATTTTAAGTGTATAATATGTACCACTTTGAGCACCAACAACTTTAATTAGGACAGCATTGTATCAACCACGTGCTTAATTTTTAAAAGTAAATATCTTAAGATCCAAACTCTAAGTTATGTGCACAACTTCTCATCATTCATAATCTTCACCAGCTTGCCATTGCTCACTGCTCATCAGTAAGCTGCCCTTCTGAGCTACGAAAACTCCAGCAGCTTATCAAACGCAACTCTGGACTGACACACAAAAAATAGTCCCTCTTTGCATTCTTTTTTTTTTTGAGAACTTTACTTAATACAATCACAATAAAATGCAGTAACTTAATATAGTTAGTAAGTAGCATATTTTATTGTAGAGAAATAAATGTAATTTAAAGTGCAAAAAGTTGAATTAATGTTCTTGACAATTAAGATTATTAATCATAACCACATTTAAAATGTCGGGAGCCTGTTAATAAATCTGCTAACATCAACCCATCTAAATGCCAGCTTACCTGTTCTTCCAAACGAGAAAGTTTGAGTTGTAAGTCAGCTACTTGTTGTTCTTTATCCATCAGTTTTTCACTTGAAAGCTGTCTCTGCTCCTTTAGTCGACCATGAGCTTCTCCTAGCTGGCGCTCAGTCTCCAGAAGTTTGCTATGTAACTTAAAAAATAAAGCATGCACATTTATGTACATGATTGTAAACACACATACTACTACCTACTATGTCAAATAAATACCTTATTTTCCAGCAATATAAGTATACCATCTAAGAAGGGGTGGAATGGGGAAAAGAAGAGAAATAAGATATATCACATACAGGTACAAATTACCTATGATGAATGTGGTCATTATGTTTATCTAAATTTTAACAATAAACTTAAAACAATGAGTACACTATCTTAATGTTCATGATACTTTGGAGAAATCTAGGATCTTATCTAATAATTTAAACAGCAATTGAATTTTAACCATAAATTATAATCATGTGCTCACTTCAATAGCTCATATACTAGCTTATAATTAATCACATAAAATTATGACTAAGCATGATAGATTTTACTTTTATTTCACTGATTTAAATAAAGCAAAGGGGACCAGGCTCTTCTTTGTGTGTTAGTGTGGGACTCACTTGAGGAACTTAGTAAAACTTACAATTTAAGATATTCAGGGTACATTCGTAACTATTTCACAGTATTTTTAAAGATTAACCATGATTCTTTCTGGTTTTCCATAGGTCAAAAACCACTATAGTTGACTTTTTACATTTGGGTATTATACAGATTTCAAACCCTCAAACAAACTGGCATATGACTTCTAAGTAAAAGAGAAAACAGTATAATTTTCAAAAATAAATGTTAGCGAATCCTTATTAACTTCAAAGATACTCCGGAGGCTAGGGCACAGTACAGTGGCAGAACACCTGCCTACCACACGGAAGGTCCTGGTACCATCCCCAGCACCATCCTGCCAACAAAATGCCCTCCAGTGAAAAGTAAAGGAGAAATGTATCATGCAGCTAAGAGTCATCATTTTCTCACAGTACTTTCTCTAATACCACCAGAAGTAATACCTTTTTTTTCTAGAAGTCTTTACAAAAAAAAAAAGAAAGAAAGAAAGGAAAGGAAAGAAAACCAGTCTGCACTCATCTCAGGATGCCTGCAGCAACACTGGGAGTGAGGAATAAAAGACTGGCAAGGAGCTGAGGACCCAGGCCATTTGGCAAGGTTGCACACTGAGTGCACTCTGGCACATCTGTCTTGTAACACATGAAAGCAGGAGATTGCATCACTAAAATTATGTTACATTTAATAACAAATACTTCATACAACTGCTTGCAGGCAAAGTTATTCAAATTAAATCTGAAAACATTAAAAGTCCTTATGTTGTATTTTTCTGTACTCTGTACACTTTATAAATACAAGTATATACTTTTACATTTTACTTGAATTTTCCAATAAAAACTAACAATTGACAAGAAAAGATCAAATTCTATAAGAAAACTGGACACTCATTATCTCCTTACACAGTAAAACAATCTATGGCTATCAGAATCAGAATATTTACTGTTCTTAATATCTAAAACATTCTTGCCACTTTGTGAAGCAACTCTGAAAGTTTTCTTTCATGTCTTTACCAAGTGCGGTCAAAACTACTGTGACTGCTGCAGCCCAGGGCCATCCAATGTGTTATCGCTTCTATCTAGATGCCCCCTGCAAAGCTTCATTCCCTCATAGGTGGGTCTTTTCACGGGTGGCAAGTTCCAGGGTGTGTAATACTGGGATTAAAGGTGTATGGTACTGAGTTAGCCCACTAACTGGTTTATCATAGTCCTGGGAGTGGATAATGGGATGGCCCACCTGGGGTATGGGTGGCACCACCTGAAAGGCACGTAGCCTGGATGAGATAAAAGGGAAAGGGAGATCTGCTGCTGCTGCTGCTCGCTGTCTCCTTCCTGCCCTGCCACGGACTGTTTCTCCTGTCATGCCTCCCTGCCATGCTGCCCTGCCTTGGAACCAGCCAACCATGGATTGAAACCTCTGTAAACTGTGAGCTGAAATAAACCTTTCCTCCTTTAACTTGTGGATGTTGGGCATTTTGAACCAGCAACAAGAAAGTAACTAAAACACAATGGAAGGCAGAATTGTAAAACATTACAGTGTGTCCTCATCCACCTTATTCACCAAAGAATGGCAGTAGAGAATAAATTAAAGAATAGTAAAGAACTGAAGAGGAAGCCCAACGAGAGAACTAGGGCAGTACATGCCATAAAGAAACATTACAGACAGCAAAACAGGGCTGGACCATAACCTATCATAGTAAGATTTCCTTTAAAATGTTACTCTGTGACTACACAAAGATAACTTTGATAGGGTGATTAAAGGCAGAGATTAGTCAGTGTGTTAGAGTGACCTAAAAGTGTACCTGAAAGGATGTGGCAATGAAAATAGAAAAGCCAGGTGTGGTGGTGCACACCTATAACCTCAGCACTTGGGAGGGTGAAGCAGGATGACTGCCACAAGTTTGAGGTCATCCTTGGCTGCATAGCAAGTTCAAGGTCAGCCTGGACTACACAGCAAGACCCTATCTCAAAAGAAGGAAGGAAGGAAGAGGGGAGGGGAGGGGAAGGAGGAAGGGAAGGGAAGGGAAGGGAAGGGAAGGGAAGGGAAGGGAAGAAAAAGACAAATTTCAGCAAATATCCCTAACTATTCTGATCCAGTGTCTCACAGAACTCATATCTAAGCCAGGAGTGGTGGGACAAGTCTGTAATCCCAGCACACTAGGAGGCTGAAGCAGGAGGATTCCAAGTTCAAGTCCAGTCTGAGGACAACCTGGGAAATTTAGTGACTCAGTGGGACCCTAATACAAAACTAAACGAATAAATAAAATAAAAAGTCTTGAGGATATAGACCAGAGTGAAATTCCTGGATTCAATCCCCAGTACCAGGCTCATAGCCTAATTTTAAAAATTAATGTCAATACATTTGAAGTATTTAATTCCTAAAACATGATTAAAGGCTAATAAATTACTCTCATAATCAGTATTATCATTAATGTTTAAAGTGGAAAGTCATAAAACTAATTACAACAAAATAATCACTGTCACTTAAATATAACACTAAACAATGGCTGAGAACTTTAATCTCCACCAAATTTCTATTTTCAATTAAATTTTAATGTTATCTATAAGCAATAATTAAAGTACACATTTAAAAATTAAGCTAATGGCAAAATGAAATCCCATCAAGCTTCATCTGATAGGTATTATCCACCTATTAAAAATTTTTTCTAGAACTAATTTTTTTACTTTTAAAATATTTGATTTTTATACTGTTTATGCTAATTTTTTTACTTTTAAAATATTTGATTTTTATACTGTTTAACTTTGTAATAATTCTATTTGAAAAAGCTGATAACAAAAAGAAAAAAATAAAAAATTTTAAAATAAGAATGGTCAACAAGTGAATTAAATATAATTAAAACCTAGTAAATGCCTATCATTGCCAGTATCATTCTAAGTAGGGTGTGTGTGATCCACTGTTCTAGAGAGGTTGTTCTTTGTTTTTTGATTTTTTTTTTTTTTATTTGGTTCTTGGAGACAGGATCTCAAGATCATCCTATAAAAGCCTCTGGAGTGCCACCACACCTATTTCTAAGCAATTCATATGATTTAATTCATAAATACTTCATAACAATACTGTAAGACTAATACTATTTTTTTTCTTAAGGAACGTTAAAATTAAAGGAAATGAGATCTGATAACACTATAGGATGTAAAAATTTAGAGTTAATTTAAAAATGTACAACTTTTTAAAACATGAACTGTATTACAACCAAACCACCATCAAGCACTGTACAAAAAAAACAGAGGCAGCATTATAATGAGTAAAATGAACATGTCTTACTTGATTAATCTCACTTTGGAGCTGTAGCCCATGTTGCTCCTTTTCTTCTCTTTGTTGTTGTAGCTGCTTAAACTCTGCCTTCAGATGCTGGTATTTGGTCTCCACTTCAGATAACTCTTCTTTGAGCTTTTGGGCAGCCTCTCCTTTTTCACTTAGCTCCGCCTGTGTCCGCTGCAGAGAGGTCTCTGACACAGACAGTCTCGACTGCAGCTGCTGGCAGTCGAGCTCTTTCTGATGAAGGCTTGCTTGTACATTTTTTCTGCTCACAGACTCTTCATTATGCTTTTCCTCTAACTGGGTATAATCTAGTTCTTTCTTCAGCAATTTTTCTGTCAAGTTCTGGAAAGTCAATTTAACAATTTATTTCTTTTCCTAATACACTGAATTACTCCATTTATTCAATCTTTGGAGCAGTAGTCTCCTGTTAAATATTTTAGTCAATATTACAAAATAAAACAGTGAAAATAGTTGAGTCAAGTATTATTACATACTAACATGATTTTACTACCAGTCCACACAATTAAACGTTAGTAAAACAGTACAACATGAAAACTGCTGAGAAAATGCTACACAAAATGAAAATATTAAAATCTACTAGATTCTTTGGAGTATGCAACATATTTACATACCTTCATTTGAGTTTTAAAAATTAAAATTACCTTTCTTCCAACAGGAATTATTTTGAATACCAATCTACTATGTCAATTCTGATGCTGCTTTGCAATTGCATGGTTGGTAAGAGTTTCAGCATAACATTAACCACTGCCCTAGTAGGCCTGATCCTACTGATTACATTTTTTTTTTCTCTTCTTGGTAAGACCATTTTTAGAGACACAGGCTAAGATTAATTTGAGTTTCTTTCTAGGTATACAGAAAAATACCACATACCCATCTGCTATAGTTTATACACTGTGTCAACTTGAGAAGTCTAGAAGCTTAATTAAGTAACTCAGCAGCTCTACCTCCTGGGGTATAGAGCACAGGTAGTTAGTTACCTGTTCGCTGTGTCAATTTGAGAAGGTCAGAAGTTTAACTGAGAGACTCAGCAGGGAGCCAGGGTTCTTACTTTGTAAACATCCTCATCCTGTGCAAAGGCAGGCAAGGAGATTTGTGAAGCTACACCCACCCTGGAGGGGTGGGGATGTCCTGTGTACTATATAAGGGAGAGAAAGATGCTTGCCTTTGCCCCTTTTTATTCTGGCTGCTTTTCCTCGGCTGCTGCCTTGAAGTGTTGCCCCAGTGCCATGCCACCCTGCCTTGGTCCCAACTGATTATGGATTGAAACCTCCAAAAACTGTTAAGATAAATAAACCTTTCCTTCCTTCATTTTGAGTGTCGGGTATTTTGTCCCATCAACAGGAGAAAAGTAACCAAGACACCATCTTATATTTGATTAGTTTACTCAATACTATCAAATATAAACTATAACAGCAACACCTTCAATCAAAGATTTGGCTCAACTAGCCTAAATCAGTTGCCAAAGTCTAGTCTCGATGATGCTGTTACTACTAACAATGAACATTTTAAGTCAACATACTTACACATAGAACATGGATCAAAATTTTAACTTATTTCTGTCCACAAATTAGCCAGGACAAGAAGCTACTTAAGTATGTAATGAGTCAATCAGTGGACATTTATTATTTGAAGTGTGCAGGAAGGGGGTAATACAGAAATATAGACAAAGCTTCCGTTCCTTAAACTATAATATAAGCACATCAAAGAAAAAGATCCTTCTAAGAAAAAAAAAATTGCACAAACAAAAATGGATTAGCCAGGCATGGTGGCACATGCCTGTAATCCCAGCACCTGAGAAGCTGAGGCAATAGGATCGCTGTGAGTTCAAGGCCAGCCTGGGCTGCAAAGTGAGTTGAAGGCCAGCCTGAATGGCATAGGGAAATCTTGTGTCAAAAAGACCAAAAAAAAAAAAAAAGGGATTAATAAGTGCTACAAAGTTAGGCATGGAAATGCACACCTGCCATCGCAGCACTCAGAAGGCTGAGGCAGGAGGATTGTTGCAAGTTTGAGCCAGCCTGACCTATATAGTGAGTTCAAGGCCACCCTGATCTACATAGCAAAACCCTGTCTCAAAAAAAGGTTGGGGAGAAGCGTAGTTGATCAGTGGTAGCACCCGCTTAGCACATAAAAGGCTGTCTGGGTTCAATTTCCAGTCTCCTCAAAAAAATTACTAGAAAAAAATTCTTTTTTTTTTTTTCTTTCTTTATTTCTGGTACTGGGAATCGAACTCAGGACCTTGATCTTGCCAGGCAGGCACTTGTTAAGCTGGCACTTGTGCCACTGAGCTATATCCCCAGCCCTTAGAAAAATTTTAAGTATACAACTTTAAAAAAATAAAACGAGCAAAATCAAGTGGGCTGACTAGTAAGACCCTTGAAACTAATAGTTTGAGCTTAGTTTTAAAGTGGTAAAAGGAATTAAAGAATAAATACACATGATACATGCCATCTGCTCTACACTATATCTGTATCTATATCTGTATCTACATCTATATCGTATAGAGACAGACAAAGGAGGGGGAAAACAAATTGCAGGTGAGGAAACACCATATGCTGTCACCTCGTGGGAAATGGTAAGTCTCAACACCAATTTGGGAAAGGCAGCAGTAAAGATTCTTGAACATTTGCCTGAGAAGCGACTTAATATAAATTATCAAGTAATAATACACTACAGAAAAGCAATGTCCAGACCAGCGATGTACATGTGTAAAAGAGAAACAGGATGAGAGACAAGCTTAGAAGTAAAAAGAGCAGCCAGGCATGTTGGTACATGCTTGGAATCCCAGGACTCAGAAAGGTGAAGGAAGATTCCCCAAAGCTCAAGGCCAGCCTGCTACATAGTAAGTTCAAGGCATAGCAAGACCCTGTTTCACAAATAAATAAATAAATAAATAAATAAATGCATGTAAGAGCAAATGGGACCTTTCAGCAAAATTAGCAAACAGATTTATGCTCTGATCAAGCAGCAAACAAAAAAAGAGGTAGAAAAAAAAATTATCCTTCGGGTTCAACTATATTAGGAAAATCTTTTTATAAACATTTGTGGTACTAATTAGCAACATTAAGTATTCCTTAACATAATTTCATATTTATTTTGTTTAGAAAAACAGCAGTTAGTTTAGCATTCATAAGCTACATTAAGTCTATTCACTGACATATGAATGATTTTAAAGAAAATTCTAAGTCAATGTATTTCATTATGCAGTCACACAATATATTGAGGATTTGAGAAGCATGCAACTTTTAAATACAGTATGAAAATTAAGACTATCAATGAGTTAATGAGCATTATTTCCTACAACAGGCTTATTTATAAAGCTACCAAGTAATCCCACAATTCCTAAATACCCTTCAGAAAGCTTCACTCTAAGAAGCAAAAATACATGGCATGTAACTAGGACTGTTTAAAATTTACTTGACTAAAAACTTACACAAAATTATCTGTTTTATTACATATACAATTTTCTTTCAAAACACTTAAACCACTTTATTTTTAAAAAACAACTTACAGTATATAATTTTATAAGAAAAGGAAAATGATATTAGTATTACAAACTTTTCATTCTTATTGTGGTCTTCCAGGAAATCTGAAGCAAAATATTATAGTGAACACATGGTTTTGATTTTTTTAAAGTATAGTAGAATCTATCATTAAAAAATATTATGTTTACTTCTCCATACTAAGTCTTACAACAAAATTAAGACAGATGCTATCATACTCATTTACAGATGAGAAAGCTGAAGCTGACTTGGCCAGGGAACAGTCACGGGTTATGATTCTAAATCCAATAAATTTTTCACAACACAATGTAGTCAATAAATCAATTCATTCCCCCTAAAATATTGGCCCTATTTAAATTTAAATTATAAAATAAACGTTATACTTATCTCACAACCTAATTATCATCTGGATAAGGGAAATTCCTTGAAATGTGCACTCACCAATTCGCTTTTTCAACACATTTTCTTACAGTGCCAATGTCCCTATATTAAGTTTCACTTATTAATTTGTTACTTGTCTAGGTATGAGAATGAAAAAAAAAGAATTTTATAGGGCGCTCTCTTCTTAGATTTTATGAGATGTATATGCTCTGAACAGTTCCATGTCTTTTATATATTTACCTTTCACAATGAAATACTACTAACCTTTCTGCCATGTGAAATGATTCTTAGCATCATTAAAGACTCGACTAAAAAGTTATGCCTCCTACAAACTCCCTTCTTGATCTAGTAGGCAGTCAGGACAACTTCATCCTTGATTTTGACCCAATCTTGCTTACAAAAAATAAAGTCACTGAGACACTTACTAAAAGCTAAATAAGCATATTTATACTCACACCAATCTTCAGAGGCAAATGGGTATGAAATTACCCCCTAGCAGAAGAGAAAAATGACTGGCCAGTAAGTGGCAAGGCTGGAATTTAAATCTGCCTTTGGGGCCACCACACTCTGCTGTCAATCTACTGCAGTGCTTCCTCAATAGCCATGGGGCAGTGGTGCCAGGGCCCCCTGAGGATAACACAATCTCTCAGATATTCAGGTCTCTATACCCAATGTTGCAGGATTTATATATAACCTACATGCATTCTCCTGCACACTTTAAAGCATCTCGATTGATTATGCCTCATATAATGTAAATCCTATGTAAACAGCTATTATGTTGTCATTTAGGGAATAATGGCAAGAGGGAAAACACCCTGCACATATTCAGTGTAAATGAATTCTTTCTTGTGATCTGCAGTTGGTTGCCAGTGTAGACACAGAAGCTGTAGGTGTTCCAGGCCAACCGTACATACAGTGCAGTGCTGACACACAGCAATGTAATAACTGCTTACCAGGGCTGGCTCCCATAGTGATCTATGAATATCTTAGAACTGAGACTATTGGGAAAGAACGGATGACAAGTAACACTCAAAAAATAACTTGATCTCTTACAATGACCTGCTTTATATCAGCAGCCTTAAATAAGCAGTATAATTTTGTTTGGAATGTGTCTTGGTTACTTTTTGCTTGTTGCCGAGACAAAATACCTGACGCCCAAAGTTAGGGAAGGAAAGGTTTATTCTTCAAGTTTCTCGGGAGTTTCAGTGTATAAAGTGGGCTCCAAGGCAGCATGGGATGACGGGGCTACAGTTCATGGCGGCTGCAAGCCGCAATCCGCGCTGGCGAGAGAGAGGGCGGAAGCTGGGAAGCAAGCAAGAGGAAGACCCGCCTTCCCTTATACTGTATCTCAGCTCCACCCCTGGGCGGGTGTAGCAGTCACGTCATTAATCCTGGTGCTAGACAACAAACTGATCACAAGCATCAGACTCAGCCCCATCAAAAGTATGAGGACTTGGGG
>RJWM01000654.1:0-76549 GCA_004363535.1 Dasyprocta punctata | reverse complement strand
ATGTATATGAAAACAGTTCACTAAATGGAACTTTAAGATTCTAAGTAATGTTTGTTAGGAAGTTTCCACAATCTTCTCATTTTGAAGTTTCAAAGTCTACTCTGAGTAAGAACTTTCAAGATTATGATACACTATATGTTAACTACTGTTATTCATTATTATTTAAGAAATTTTTTTTATTTTCTATAAATTAAAAAAAAAAAACTGCCTTAGAGCTAAATACCCTAACATCAGCACAAAAACAATTCTCTTTTCCACCTACCCTACAATATTCCCTATCTACCTTGATTGTGCCTATGACCCAGAAAGCTGCTCAAGGCATTTTACACAGTAGTCTTCAAAAACTGTGTACAGAAACTGCCAAAGTCAAAACCACTCGATATTACAACTGTCAACAGTTAGGGTTATTTATGAAAGATGTGGGTGAAGAGGGATGAGGAGGTCAACAGCAAGGATAGTAAGAACAGGCAGATGCACCTCTGCTTTCTCAGACTGGGCATCAACTCCCAGTTGATCTTCGGGAGAAAAAACTACTAAGTGTTATAATTATGTAAGACATTGTTAACATTAGTAGATCTTAATATTCCTTAATTTTAAAAGTTTTCATTTTATCACACTAAATCACATTAATTCTATTTGTTATCCATGAAACAGTCATAGTACTTCCTTTAAAGTATGCACATACACACTTGTGTTTGAGTACATACAACTGGTCTCTCATATTTGTAGAGTCTCCAACTGTTGTAGTCAGGAATTTCGAGGAAAATGATTTCATACAGAACATATAACCTAATGTATTATTTATAATGATCACCCCGGGTCAAATATAAGAAGTACAGGAAATCTGTACCACACTAACGACCTAGAGAATCCAGCCAAGGGCCTAGATTCCATGGCAATATCCTGCATGAGTTCAGCTGAAGACCTAGAGCCCACGACAATGACTAATGCAAGTCTATTTCATGAATCTGCACTGGACAGGCCCAAAGGTCAGCAGTGGAAGCTAGAACGTCTGTGTCAACAGGATGAAGAATCTGTGTCAGTAGGTCAAGGATGATGCACTGAAGCCAGGAAGCAACACTCAAAGTAAGAACCAGGGGTCCCCCAAAAAGTACTGCAGCCATCCTCAGCAACAATGAGGCCCTGAGATCCTCTAACGATGAGAACTTCCAAGTTATCAAGAAGCCAGTATGACAAGCTTCTCCTGGAGATTAAACAGCACACGTCTTCCCCTCCAGAGCCAGGAAGCAATGGCCAAACTAAGGAGCAGAGCTCCCCCAAAGTGAACCGCAGCCACTCTCAGCGACAAGGTCCCGGGCTCCTCTGACCATAACAGTCAAGTTCATATCAGAGAAGCCAGCATGACAAGCTCCTTCAGGAGAATCAAAAGTTCCACACAACACTTAGGAGAACACACAGTGCTACTCTCTTCCTCTCCACTTCTCCTTTTTATGCTGGCAACAGTCCTAGGTGGACCCTCTATTACTCAGCACCATGATGATTCAGTTCAGCTTGTACCTAAGTTGACCATCAGTTTTCAATCCACCACACCAACCCAAAAGTGCATTGATAATATTTGGAGAAAAAAACACAAAGAAAACTAATATAGGATCAAGGATATAGCTCAGTGGCATAAGCGCCTGCCTGGCAAGCACAAAGTCCTGAGTTCAATTCATAGTACCAAAAAAAAAAAAAAAGTAAAAGCTAATAGGAATTAAAATCATAACAACTACATGATATTTACCTTGCATTACATATTATAAGAAATCCAAAGATGATCTGAACTACAGTATACAGGAGAATGTGTGTAAGTTTTATGCAAATACGACTTCATTCCTTATACAAAAATTCAGCATCCAATGATTATGCTCTAGGGCAGGGATCCTGGAACCAAACCAATCTCCTGTGTATACCAAGGGACAACTACAGATACGATCTTTATGAGTCCACATGTCAGCTATTCATGTCATATTACGTCCTACGTTAGTAGCTTCCTATTTCAAAACTGTATCATAAACACACCTAAATTGAGAGCAAACTGCTACTCTACATATCCTTCTAGAAACTCTGTATTCAAAAATTAAAAATCAAACTAAGAAAGACAAAACTAAATTATTAAGTAGAAGCCGAGGATTTAGCTCAGTGGTGTAAGCATCTGCCTGGCAAGTGCAAGGTCATGAATTTGATCCCCAGAACGCCCTCCAAAAAAAATTATTAAGTAGAAATTTTGTACATATAGTTTGGCAGGTGAAAGAAAAAAAGGAAATGTGCGGAGGTTTACTATAGAAAGGTATAGCCATAGACAAAGAGTAAATCTCAAAACTTAGAATTGATGGAGAGATGGGTAATGGTAAACTACTATAATTACTTTAGAAAACATTTTGAGGTCACCTAGCAAATTTGAGCATGTGTGTACTCTACAATTCTGCAACTTTACCTGGGGATAATGTAACAGAGAAATTCTTACATGAATACATATGGTTTATGTATGAATATTCATAGTTGCAATATTTATAATAGCAAGAACAAAGAGCAATGCTGGAAAAAACAGGAGGTATAAATGGACCACTTCTGCTGCACATCGAAGTATAATACAGTCATAAGGAAAAACACTCATGTAATTGAGTTATAACTGAACTAGTCATTTTTTTTCTGGAATACTATTTTTGCTGGAAAGAATGATGAACTGTACCATTCATACTTGAGTAGAGATTTTGTGAATGCAAAGAATAGATGTCAATGATAAAATTCAAACTTGCTTTTTCTTTCTTTTCCTTCCTTCCTTTCTTTCTTTCTTCCTTCCTTTCTTGTTTCCTTCCTTTCTGTACTGCAGCTCAAATACAGGAACTTGTGGATACTAGTCAAGTGTTCTACCACTGAGCTACATCCTCAGCAAGCTTTCAAATGAAGTCAGAAATTAGAAAACTTATATCGACCACAAACCTGAAAAATTACTCATAATTAAAAGCCTACTTTGAGATTTACAACAATATTGATGAATGTGTTTTTTTTAATTGTGCAATGGAATGTGTCAACATTTGGAAGACTGGAATAGCTCAGTAAGCCAATATCTTCGATGTGATTAATTATGTTGCTACAAAGTCACACAACAAAGAAGACCCACTCAAATGGTAAGACAGACAATAAATTTTAATGTTACAGGGTACAAAAAAGTCATTGCTACAGTTTCAGATAATACACTCTAACATTTGAGAAACTATCACTTACCAAATTTTACCATAGTACCAAATAAAAATACCCACAATTATCTGAATAAGCTATTAAAACATTCCTCCCCTTTTCAACTATGTATGTATGAGACTGAATTTTCTTCATTTATTTCAACAATATCACAAAAGATTGAATATAAAAGTATATATGAAAAGCTGCCCTATAATAATTCAGATATTAAAGAGGTCTGCAAAAATATAGCCACTATTCTTGCTGAACTCTTGTGCTCTGGAAAATAGCACATTTTCACTTGAAATGCTATTTAATGGCCTAATGTTTTTAATACTTCTTACATTTCTTTTAATATATAGTAAATATTTATAAACTCTCCAGTCCCCTGAAAGTAAGCTCTTCAGAATCATTAATAATTTTGAAAATATAAAGAAAACTGATAACCAAGGACACAAGAAAAAAATAACCTTCAATTTTAGCAGCAGTAATTTAGTATTTATTAACTCAAGATCAGCATCTTAACTGGGTGGTAGCACCTCAGAGACTCTCCTGAGGTTGTAATAAGCCACTGACCAGGGCCACAGGTTCTGAATATTGGCTACTATTGGAGAATGTGCTTCCAAGCTCATTCATATGGCTGTTGGCAAGAGGCTTAATATTTACAGCCAATTATATTTATTATTTTCCCTACTATTATTTTCTTTTCCTTCATGACTTTTCTCTTGCTATAGTTTACCAAAATATTAGGTTTAACCATCTCTTTGAACAAAAGGGTTTAATACTTCCTATTCCTTCACCACCAAAAAAGATGGGTAAAAACATTTATCAATATGCCCCTGTTCCAAAATGAAACATTAATTACTGCTCATTTATAAAGACACAAGGCAGAAAGTATTAACATTAAAAAATTTTTAAAGAATAACATTGGAGGTCTTCAAAATTACTCAGCTACAAAACTGTGTAATACTGGCATAAAGACAGACAGACCAGCGCAGTAGAGATCTCAGAAATAAACCTTCACATATATTGTAGCTATGGCCTCAATGGCTTTGTCTCCCCAAAACATGTTGAAATTCTAACCCCTGAGGAGATGATATAAGGAGTGGGTCTTTTGAGACTTAGGTCATGAGGACAAAGCCTTCATGAATGAGATTAGCAGCCTCATCAAAAGAAGTCTCAAGGTTGGGGATGTAGGAAAGCAGTAGAATCCCTGCCAAGCACTTCAGATTTGACTCTCCGTACCATCTACATGGGTTAAACCTTTACAATGTTAAGATTCAAAATCAGTCACAAAAAGGATGGTGAAAGCCACAGAAAATTGTTTTAAACAACAGTTGCTAAGAGCTTGGGAAAGTGACAAGTGGGCGGTTGTTCAATGAGTATAAATTTCAGTTTCACAAGACAAAAAGTAGTCTAGTGATTGGTTTATACTACTATGTTAATATACTTAACAATACACACAGCATAAGTCATCTTGTGCTAGTATACAAGTAAAATCTACAAGGTTGAAATGTGAGATAAAATCAATTTATCACCATAATATAACTTTAAAATTCTCACCTGATTTTTGTGTGTTAATTCATTAACTGAACTTTTAAGCTTTTGTAGTTCCTGCACATATACAGCAACTTCCTGAGGGCCTTTGGCAAGTTCACTCCTTAGCTGGCTTATTGTGGCCTTTAAAAAAAAAATAGAATAAAACTTACAGCAAACTAAAAGGAAACAGAAGTAACAAAAACTTTACGATTTTTTGCTGTTGTTGCATTTTCACTGAAATATTTGGAACTTTGATTGTTTTATCCTACCACTCACTGCAATTTCACACCCTTGTCTTTAGCTTAAAATTAATTTTTAAAATTTATCCAGAATGTACAGTTTCACTTATTTAATAATACACAGAACACTGGCATCTTATTTTATCTGTCTGAATTAAACATCAAACTGCAAATTTCAATTTATTGGTTTAGAAACTCTATACTTAAACCTTCCTGAATTTAGAGAGTAAGCAAGTAATGTCTACATTTTTTCTCAATTTCTATTGTACAAACTTTTCCTTTTAAAACATGTATATGTGCACTGGATGTGGTGGCGCATGCCTGTAACCCCAGCACTTGGGAGGCTGAGGCAGGAGGATTGTTGCAAGTTCAAGACCAGCCTGAGTTACAAAGGGAGAGCAGGGCCAGCCTGAACTGCATAGTGAGACCCTGTCTCAAAATGACAAAATAAATAAACAAAGAAACAAACAAAACATGTATATGCAAACATACAATACACTTTGATCTTGGTGAGTCACCTTCCTGAATGCAGTAAAAATGTACTTGTCTGAAGAAGCTATCCAACCAAAACTTCATATAGTTTCAGTAAGTTAGAGCACTCCATGGGCAGGTATAGTAGTTGGCCATGAATTTGCTTTAGGTTTTTTCTTCTTGCAAATGAAAATTAATGTTTATTATTAAAACAATAAACTGATCATTAAAAAATATATAAGAGTAAGCTAGATAAGCAATCATCTTGGAAATACAAACTTCTATAGCGGACATAAAAGCTCAACCGTTGGAAAGTCAAAGTACTGCTCTTTTAGGTATGATTTCCTGAAAACAACAAAAGGAACTTCTATTTCTAATATTGCCTCCTGGCTTTACTTTTTACATCCTTGAAGTCAGTTATTCTCATTGCCTGTATTCTTCATTACTGAATAAACTTTATAATATGGACTAGAAATAAATTTTTTCTTAATAAGCATATCAATAGACACATATATTACAAATAAAATGTTTCATCTTCAAAGAAGAAACATTAGAAGGCAATTAATTTATTGTGACAATAATTGCATTATTCAAAAGATCTTTACTGCTCCTCTTTTGAAAACTCTTCCAAGACTATGAACAGCTTATTTTTTTTTAAGATATATCTTCATCTATTTATAGTAGCTTTGGTTTTAAATTTTGGAAACCACGTAGTAAACGTAAATGAATGAAATGAATGAGCAAATAACTAGGCTTATTTCAATAACCAAAATTAATGAAACAAATTTTTTAGTGTTTTCCAAACTGATTTAAAGTTAAGAGAAATTTCAAAAATGTTTTTAGGCCCAGTACTTGGGAGGCTAAGGCAGAAGGATCACTGCTAGTTCAAAAGCAGCCTGGGCTGCAAAGTGAGCTCAAGGCCAGCCTGAACTGCATAGCGAGACTTTGTCTCAAAAAGACACACACACACACACACACACACACACACACACACACAAAATGCTTTTAGGAAAGGTAACATGTCTGAGAAGTGCATGACCTCCTAAGGAAACAATCATTTAAATGTATTGATTCTGGCACTATGAAAGGCAATCAATCAAACAGTTTTATAGTTACATCTTATACACAGTGTTTCAATATTATATATACTCATAAACATAAACATATGAAGATATTCATATAATACATAAATACATGTATATAATTGTGGCAAATAGAGTGTCCACTTTATTAGCTTTGGGATTCACCCTGGAGAACGGTGGAGCACACTGCAAGATGAGTCTGGGTGGACTGGGGCACGACCTCCAAGGCCACATCTGGCTTTCCACTGCTCTCTCTCTGGCGCGTTCCCCTGCTCTGCTTGCACGTCACCATAACTAAGCATCTCTGCTCCACCGTGTCCTTCTGCCAGGATATTTCTGCCTCAGAATCAATTGGTCATAGACTGAATTCCCTGACACCACAAGCCAAATTTTCACCTTGGGTAAAACTCTAAAGAAATATCCCTGCTCTTGTTACACTGCCACTCTTCCCTATTTAACAACCCAAATTCACCAGAACTTCTTCCCAAGGATCCTCACTCTCAATGCTTTACCAAAATTCTCAATTAATTCATTCTCCTCACTGGTATCTTGCTTGAGCTTTTCCCTAACCATTTATCTAAAACTCTCCTCATTACTCCCTACTCCACTGCAGCCCATATCCTGGTTTTTTTCTTCACAGCATTTATACTGCCTGAGTTTATACCATGATTGGTTTACTTACATATTGTTAGACTTCCACGAAGCAATATGCATCTTTTGAAAACAGGCACTACCTTATCCAGTGTCCTATTTCCCACATCTAAAATGGTTCCTGCCACTTAGTATGCACTCAAAAAATACCTTCTAAAGGAATGTGTGATTATACTTCCAAGGATTAATTCATATTTATTCTCACAGTAATAATACATTAGATGCTATAGTTTGCAATTCCCTGATGCTATGCTACTGAATTTTTACTAAAACTTTGAAATTAAAAAATAATTAAGAAACAGTACTTCAAAGCTAACATTCTATTGGTACTTCAGAAAAATAGTTATTGTTTTAATATCTACAAAACAATCGTTTAAAAGTGATTGAAAACTTTTTTCATTAACAAAATAAAAATGAGCATGTGTTAAGTTCTGAATTTGCGTTAAAACACAAAACTGCCATATGACAATAGAAGATGGTTTACTAAGCATAATATTAATATTAAAAAGCCTTCCAAATGCACATTACCTCAACTTTTAGCATCTCCATTAGAAAGCAGAAAAAAAAATAAAATGATGGATGAAAGGTGGAAGACAAGACTGACAAAAGTACACACTGAGCACACAATAAAAATATTTGAACATATCTAGAAATTTAATCCCTTAATTACTATATTTTTAAGATACTAAAATATTCTTTAAAACCTATGCATAAGTGTAATCATACTTATTCCATGCCTACTTAAAGAGTTTTGATATTAAAACTAGGATTCAAATGTATTTACTTGGAATACAAATAAAAATTCCTTAAAATTCATCTTCATTAAAGACCACATCAAAGATAAACGGAACACAGTTTTGATATTTTCAATGTAGCAGATTTTTAGAAATAAAATTTTAACATTTAAATTCTCAATTTCAAACATGTAAGATGATTTATTAAGTACTTTTAGGATGAAAAAATATGCTTTCAGAAACATAGACCAAAAAAGGCAATGAATTAACAAGGTATACATCCAATGAAAATAAGTAACATAAAGACATATGTAATAACGTCCATCAGGTTACATATCTTCAACCCCAACTAGAAATAGCAATCAAATAAATCCTCTCATCTTTAGCTTCCCGGATCCCTTTTAATATGTTTTGCTTCTGATACTAATATTTAGATCAGTAAATGTAACATCTGTAATAAAAACTTCTCTAGTAGGCTCTTTAAGTAGGAAATTTACCAACACACTTAGCTGAGAATAAGTAGAAGTAAATTTCAATAAACTAACAAAACCGGTAACATTCAGGGCAAGTAGGGACTAAAAAACAAATGGAGTTATGAACAAACAAGTGAGATGAAGCAATTAGAAAATTTTTTCATATGGGAATGGTGTAAGACACAACACAAAAATATTTTAAGCAATTATAAATATAACAATATATAATTTCGTAAAATAGAAAACAGTAAGTATTAGGGCAAGATTCATAGTGCAAATTTACTTATAAAGCAATCACCAGACCATCTAAAATAAAAAAACAACATGATACAGAGAAAAGAATATGGCCTTTGGATTCTAGTTTCTTTTATTTATTTATTTATTTTTATTTATTTTTTTTTTTTTGCGGCACCAGGGATCGAACTCACAACCTCGCGCCTGCCAGGGCAGGCGCTTAAGCCACTAAGCCAAACTCCCGGCCCTAGTTTTTTGAGGCAGGGTCGCACTATGTAGCTCAGGCCGGCCTTGCACTCACATTGTAGCCCAAGCCGGCCTCGAACTCACAACGCTTCTCCTACCTCAGCCTCCCGAGTGCTGGGATTAAAGGCGTGCGCCACCAAGCCCAGCACTCTAGCTTCTTTTAAAAAAAAATTAACTTCTTGAAAAAAAAAGTACTACTTTCTTTATGATAAGTACATAACTTTGAACAAGTTACTTAACCTCCCTCACTGGGCCTCAGATCTCTCATATGTAAAAGAGAACTAATACTTCACTTATAGGATACAAGAAAAAAACTGAAGCCACATATTTAAAGTGTCTACCATAGTATCCCTAGCTTTCCCCAAAAAAAGTTTGTTTCAAATAGCAGTATTATTCTGATTCTTAAGCTGCTGCTTAAAGTTATTAAAAATATTTTAACTGTATATCTACTGATTAGGGAATAAATGTCATTTTTATTTCATTGAAAATATAGTGAAATATTAAATTACCCATTCAACTAACAATATATTCTTTTTAAGTGTATCTCAAAATATTCGAAAAATTTTCATGAAAACTTAACTGATACTGCTGTGTTAAAAAAAAAGATTTCTAAGCCATTTTTCTTCTTTCCCAGAAACATCTTTTCTGGGAGGAAATAAAATAATCTCCTATAGTTAGCCTTGTTTACAGGAGGGTAATGGAAAGAACACCAAATTCTTTTACCCCCAAATTATATAACTCTAGTCACAACTTTTTCATCTTAAATTATCTTCTTTTATATTACATTACAAATATTGTAATCTAAATGAATAAAAGCATAAATTTATAAAACATTCTAAGTTAAACTACGGTAATTTGAGGGGGGCATTTTAGAGACAGTCTCCCTCTGTAATTCAGGTTGGCCTCGAACTCGGGGATCCTGCTGGCTCAGCCTTGGGAATGTTGCTGTTACATGGGTGCACCAGCATCCCCAGCTTAAACTACGGTGATTGTTAAACACAATACCAAATTATTTTCTCATTACCAAGTTACATTATGGTCCTGCATATATTTTTCACATGCAAGTTAAAATGTAAATTCCTTTTCCTTCTTAATATGCTTAACAAGTATATGCATAAATCCATTAACTTTCATCTGAAAAAGCTCACAGAGAGTTACATTTTAGAACAGTAGGTATATTCTAGCCAGGTATGGAGGTGCATGCCCATAACCACAACACTCTGGGTGGCTGAGGCCAAGTGGATGAGAAGTTCAAGCCCAGTCTAGGCAACCTAAAAATAGAAAGGGCTGTAGATGTAGCTCAATGCAAAGGCCCTGAGCTGTTTTTTTGTAAAACCACCAGTATCTTGATTCAATTTCAGTCACCATATTATATTTATTTTTAATTTCAAATAACATTTAAAGGAACTTTTAAATCAAAAGAGTGTAATTTTTTTTTAATTTGAGAAATACCAGTAGGCTCGCATATCTAATCAAAAGTAATTCTTGTAACTATAACTAATAGAAATAACTGGATTCGTCCAAGTTAAACACCATCTAAATGGGACTTATCTTCATCAAACTTCCTTTCTTCAGTTCTTAATTGTGCATTCATAGTTATAGATTAACTAGTGATACCACTAGAACTTTTAATTAACTTTGATAAGTTCATGAACCCCTTAAGACTGTTTGAAAAATTGTGGAAGTATGTGTTATTGGACTATTAAGTGTAACTTTGGGAAAATCTACATCTAAAAATCATAAATTAACACTAAATATCATACATAAGGCTACTCATCTCTATGCATGTGAAACCATATACTTTCACCATTTCCTCATGACAAAACTTTGGAGAGCTGGTGTGGTGGCACAAGCCTGTAATCCCAGCACTTGGACGGCTGAGGCAAGAGGAGCACCCTGATGTGCTGAGTTCAAGGCCAGACTGTACTGCATAGTTAGACCCTGCCTCAAAAAAAAAAACAAAAAAAAAGAGACATTGGAGAAAGGAATGTAAAGGATGAAATTGCTGGGTGTGGTGGTACATGCCTGTAATTCTGGCATTCCAGGAGTTGAGGCAAGAGGATCACAAATTTGAGCACAAACTAGGCAACATAGCAAGCCTCTGTTTCAAAAATAAAAAATAAGCTGGGTGTGGTGGTACACACCTGCAATCCCAGCACTCCAGAGGCTGAGGCAGGAGAACTGCCACAAGTTTGAGGCCAGCCTGGGCTATATAGTGAATTCAGGGGCAGCCTGAACTATACAGCAAGACCCTATCTCAAAAAACCAAAATAAATAATAAAATAAAATAAATAAAAATAAAAGGCTGAAAAAGTAGCTCAGTGAGCGGGCCTAATTTCAATCCCCAGTATCCTCCCCAAAAATAAGATGTTATTTATAGTATTTTTATGCATAATTTGCTCATTTGTTACTATTTATGACTAGAATAGCTTTTATATCACCCGCTAAAAATCTTTAAATCAGAAAAGTAAATTGAATTGTCACTGAAATAAGAAAATATAAAAAACAGATCCACTTCACGTAAGAGTTACGGACTACAAATAAGTCATAACAAAATACATTCTATAACGTAGTAAAAGACAACGGCCAGCACTTTAAGTAATACATTTATTACATTTTTTAAACTTTGTCATACATTGACATAACTATACATGTAAAGAATTGACAGCCGGGCGTGGTGGTGCACACCTTTAATCCCAGCACTCCGGAGGCTGAGATAGGAAAAGCGTTGTGAGCTCGAGGCCGGCTTGGGCTACAACGCGAGCACAAGGCCAGCCTGAGCGACACAGTGCGACCCTGCCTCAAAAAACTAGGCTGGCTCAGTTTGGCTCAGTGGCTTAAGCGCCTGTCTGGCAGGCACAAGGCTGTGAGTTCAATCCCCGGTGCCGAGGAAAAAAAAAAAAAAAAAAAAGAATTCACAGGTCAAAGTAATAGATCTAAGAAATAATAGACCTGAGAGTGTTTGTTCTTTAAGAAAAACATGAACAGTCATCAAATATCTCAGGTGGAAAGACTAATAATTTATTCTATGTAACTATTGAGCAGAAAACTAGAAGGCATGTGATTTATAGGGGAACATGTTAATTAAATAGAATAATTGACTTAGAAAGAAATACACACAACTTATACCCCCTAGCAAGAACTGTGGGTCACATCTATAAAGGGGAGTCTCAGATGGAGTGCTACACTAGAACATTTTAAAGAGTTCTTTCAACTACATAATTCAGTGCCAATCAATAGAAATAAGCTTATTAGAAAAAATATTTCCTAAATTTTTTTCCTAAGCACTAATAACATTGTAGAAAATAATACCATTCTTCCTTTATTCCTACCTGAGATACACTCAACTGCCATTTATCTGCTACCCCTGAGTACATTTAACTTTAAATATCTCTCCATGCTGATTAACAAAAGTTTAAGACCACCCTGGACTACATAGTGAGTTCAAGGCTGGTTTGAACTGTATAGCAAAATCATGTCTCAAAAAAAAAAAAAAAAAAAAAAAAAAAAAAAAAAAAAAAAAAAAAAAAAAAAAAAAAAAAAAAAAAAAAAAAAAAAAAAAAAAAACAAAAAACAAAAACAATATATATATATATATATATATATATATATAAAAGTCATCTCTCAACATACATATCATTTATTAAACAATCTATTGTGCAAGCATTCCAAGTATATAGTTTTGTAAAGCAAAAATAAATACTGACTATCAGACTACAACGACTATAGACAATTACTCAGATCATTAAAACAAAGGTAAAGGGAGGGAAGGTAGGAAGTAAAAAACGATAAAGATCCAATAGGGACATGTACCAACTCCCTACAATGAATGTGTTCATTACATGTTGTAAACATGTACTAACAAAAAAAAAGGCACTAAGATAATTTTCAAATCTTTACTCAATAATATGGTACCATCAATCACAGTGCATTACCTCTGAGTTAGCATGTTCGGCTTGTAACTTTTTGCATTCATCTTTGAGTTTTTCAGATTCTCTCTCACGCTCCAAGGTCATATTATCCATTAGTGTTTGAACTTGGACCAGTTCTTTCTTTAGCACTGCGACATCTTCTATACCAGGTCTCTGAAGCTGTGAAACCACACATTTCAGTTAAACACTACAGTGAAAAACTAAATGGAGGAAGGGATGGAAGGGATGAATGAGGCATTAGGATTTGTGGCAAGTTGCAAATACTTGATTCATGTATTCATATATTCACTGAATGCTGAATAAAGGAAAGAAACTCAAGGATAGATCAGAGATTTGTAAGCCTGGGAGGAGTGTTGAAGCATGGTATCGATGACAGAAATACGAAAGATAGAAATTCAACTGGAAGCAGGTGGATTTATAAAATCAAAGTGCAAGAGAAGGTCAGGATCACAGAGCACATATGGAAAATACTTAAAAAGACATATTTAGACAGAGATAACAAAGTTGTTAAGGTAATGTTATGTATCATACTCTATTTTTATAAAAGATTACATGTAGGGGATCAGGGATTTAGCTCAGCAGCATAAGCATCTGCCTGGCAAGTGTAAGGTCATGAGTTCAATCCCCAGTACCAAAAAAAAAGAAAAAAAAGATCACATGTAGTATGTATGTGTAGGCCACATCGTACAGGGAATTTTTTATTTCTTCCTGCTTACTCTATTTTTAAAAATTTATTCAAAGTATGTATTCCCTCTTAATTTAGAATGGTATAAAAGAAATTCCAGTAAGTGGTTCCTAAATTACCAGTTCAGTCTTCAGATCCTGAATTACAGTTGCTCTTTTGTTTAATTCATCTGTCAAATGTGTCACTTTTTGTTCAGCAGCTTCCCGAAGGCTCCTTTCTTCATCATATTTTGACTTTACATCTAATTAAAGATAGTTATATAAATACTTGCTTCATGACATTAACTCTAAGGAAAGAAAGTTTTATAAATTCTTGTATATTATTCTGCATATCCATACATCTCTCTAATTCTAATTCACATTCCTCAGATAACTATAAATATACACAGTAAAATTACACTTCTGATTAGATAAAATGAACTTTAAAATAATTACATTTTTGTCTACATAAATTCCATCCACTAAGAAAGAGAGGGAAGGGAAGAGAAATGGGAAGGGAAGGTATAATAAAAAGAATTAAGATGTGTTACATACATATACCAACTCCCCATGATGAATGCAATCATTATGTACTACAAACACACTAATACAGATTTTAAAAATTAAAATAAATACCCAACACTAAGTTACTAATTAGCATTTCAATGTACAGCTGATCACATACAATATTTTATCTAAAAGAACATAGTTTTTAAAAACGTAACATGAGCCAGGCCTGTAAACCCAGCACTCGTGAGACTGAGGTAAAAGGATCATTATGAGTTTGAGACCAGTTGGGGCTACATAGTGAGTTCAAGGTCAGTCTGAACTATATACCAAGACCTTATCTCAAAAAACTGTAAATAAATACAATACAATACAATACAACATGTACCCTGGCATGGTGGTGCATGCCTATAATCCTAGCACTCAGTAGACTGACACAAGAGGATTGCTGCAAATTCGAGGCAAGCCTGGGCTACATAGTGAGTTCAAGGCCAGCCTGAACTATGTAGTGAGACTATATCTCAAGAAAAAAAAAAAAAAAAACAATATATGTAATTGAAATCATAACCAAATGTTAAATCTCTACTATATTATATAGTTAATTTATTTAAAATGTTTTTTAATCCTTAAACATACCACAAAAGAAAATTCATCTTTTCTAAATTTTAAGAAGACTCTACAGAGAAAAAAACAATGCTTTGAAAAGAAGAGGTAAAAGGACAAAAAAATAATTTACAAAGCTTCTAAGTCATTAAATTTCCTTAATCATCACCAGTCTATAATACTTCATTAGACTAAAATAGTGGGGTTTTTTACCCCGAGGATACTAAATGATGAAAATATAACAAGACTGATTTATTGGCTAAAAAATTCTGACTCAATTTACCTGCAATTTCAGTAGCAAGTTGGGCGGCTTTCTGTTCAAATAAATCTTTCATTTGCTTAATATTAAAATTTTCTGTCTGAGCTTCTTCTAACTGTTGTTCCAAAGACTGTAGTTCTAGAAAAAAAAGGTGCAGTAGTTATTTAAGTACAATGACAATTACATACACTGAACTGTTATTACTTATAATCATTGTAGCAGTATAAACAATCAACATGAGTCCATTATCCAACTACAAGTATATTACTTTCATATTTTAAGAATTAAGCTTATCTTGGACAGGCATGGTGGCACAAACCTAAAATCCCAGCACTTGGAGGGCTGAGGCAGAAGGATCGCCTCAAGTTTAGGCCAGCCTGGGCTACCCAGTGAACTCAAGGCCAACCTGAACTATACAACAAGACCTTGCCTCAAAAAAACAAAAAAAAAAAGAGAGAGAGAGAATTAAGCATATCTTATTCATTTAAGGCACAAATCATTATTTGTAGACAGAAATGAACATTTTAAATAACCTCCAAATAATCTATAACTATTTTTAAAAGTTATTCTGACTTCATATTTCATAGTTATTTTCCTACATCCATCAAATAACCAAAAAGAAATATATTCTGCTCCTACTTTATTCTCTTTTTAAAAAGAGATTTCTTAGCCAGGAGTGGTAATGTATGCTGTAATCACAGCACTCAGGAGGCTGAGGCAGGAGGATCACTGGGAGCTTAACCAAGTTAAAGGCCACTCTGCACTACACAGCAAGACCCTGTCTCAAAAATTAAATAAATAAATAAATAAATATTTCTTAAATGTAACAGCTAATCTCAAAATATAATTTTGATTATTCCCTGAGCTTTTCTTTTTTAAACAGTTATGCAGATGCTAGTAAATTCCATCAATTTACTTCGAAGGACAAAGTCTGTATAATTCTTTAATAAAGAAAGAAATTTTCATTAAATAATCATATAGATAAAATATTCCAGAAGTTCATTTCTAACTTCAGAATACAAGGAACTAAAATGAAAAACAACCCAAGATTTTAGTTAGCTAACGGAATTATGAAGCACACAAGTAATTTTCTAATTCTAGAATATGATTATCATCATTACTGTTTTAGAGTCAAAGTAAAACTACAAACAAAATTTCTTTAGCAGGCATCACAGAAAAACTAGGATGAGAAATAAGAGAGAAAAATGAAACAGAACATGTTTTAAGTTACCTGCTGATGAATCAGCCACCAATCCATCAGGTTTACCCTCCTAAATAAAAAAAAAAAGAAAGACACAAACAAACAAATTAAAGAACAACAATACCATACAACTGCCAACATTAATGTCTGAATGTCAGACTCTGAAAATCCAGGCTGTGAAAGAGTCAGATCAAGTAGCAAAATTTTGGTGGAAATTAAAGTTTGGTATTTATTCTTCTGGATCCTAAAGTGCCACTAGGCAGATGGAATAATGATTTAAATGCAGTTTATCAGTCAATCCTAAAGCAGAATATTTTTATATGCTAATGTACATAAAACTCTTATTGTAGATCTTACAGTAGATAGCATCCTAACTCCCGTAAGTTTTATGAATAATAGAATGTCATCTCCCCTTAAGAATGTGACATCAAACCTTATCATGCCCTGTATGTGAGCTACTGATCACAACTAATGGACTTCACAATGAGTTTGACAGCCACTGGCACTTGAGCCATAGCAGGCAGCAGGCAGTTTGTTGCCTGCCTGTGGGAGACTCACAACTCAAGCTAGGACAGGGCCTGCTAGTCTTTGAACTCTCAAGTCACACCCACCAATACTTGCACGCCCTACACGGACAAGGGCTCCTAATGTCACAGCTCTCTTCAGAGCTGGAAAGTGTCATTCCTAGGAAATTGTTCATAAAGGTTCACCTCAGACTTTAATAATCAGACTTCATTTTCTTCCCCCAAAGCCTGCTTCCAACAGAAGTGAACAATGAGACTTGAATGGTTTCTGAGTTGACTCACAGTGTGGTTAATGTAACTCGTGTGGTGACTGTATTCCCTATGAGATCTGTTCATGTTACCCAGTACCTCTTTAGGCACTGTGAATCTAAGAAAAATTTCTCTGTAAGGCAATAAAACATCTAATTTGTGAAATCAGACCCTGATCATTCCATTATTGTAACTGTATGAAGCAACTATAATATTGAAAATCAGTATAAGCAAAAACATGCCATTGAACTATTACCACATCAAAAAAACTAAAAAGGCTTTAGGGATGGAGGTGTAGCTTGGAGGCTCAGCATTTGCCTAACACACAGAAAGCCTAGGCAGTGCATTTGTTTTAAACTAGGTAGACTTCTGTCCAAAAGTTTAGAGAAGATTAAAAGGCCTAGGGGGAAAATAAAGGCCCGACATGGTGGCATATGGCATGTTCCTATAACCCCAGCACTGGGGAAGCTAAGGCAGGAGGATCACAGTGAGTTTGAGGCCAGCCTTGGCTACATAATGAGTTCAAGGATAGCCTGAACTACATAGCAAGGCCTTGTCTCAAAAAAACAGAACAAACAAACAAACAAACAAAGAGGGAGGCATTGTAGTATATGCCTATAATCTTAGCACTTAAAAAGGGGAGGAAAGAGGATGCAAGCAAGTTAGAGACCAGCCTGGGCTACACAGTGAGACACTGTCTCAAAAACACACTAAAAGATTAAAAGGTTATAAAGAGAAAAAAGTTACAGTAACTCACTGATTCACCCCAAGCAATTTCCAATACTGTGAGCTCCATTTACGGCAGTGCCCTCTATACATGCACCACTGTTTATCTTTCATAACATATTTTTACTGTACTTTTTCTAGGTTTAGATACACAAGCACCATTATGTTACAACAACTTCAAGTTTTCAGTAGAGTAACACGATGTATAGGTGTGCACCCATACAGCAACAGCCTATACCATAAAGCCTGGGTGTATAGGAGGTTATACCATCCAGGTTTATGTAACTAAAATTTACAATATTTGCACAATAATAAAATTCACTAACAACAGATTTCTCACAATATATTCCCATACTAAAAGACACAGGACTGTATGTGTGTGAGAACATGTGTGTATAATACACATTTTTATTCAACTTTTTAGAAACCTAATATTATCAATGTAACAGTTTCCCCATGCTTTCAGATATTCTTCACTAATACAAACTATAAACAGTTAACATTTCTTTCCCTACCAATATACGTTACAGTTATTTCCAATTCACAAGCAAATGTTTTGAAGAAATTCACTATTATTTGAATCTATATTTTTTAACCATTTAAGTATATTGCCAGAAAAACAGAATAATGTAAGTCTGCATTTTAAAAAAATAGGTAAATGATTCTTAATGGAATATCTTTAAGAAGTTATATCTTCCTTTCAGTGTGACTGCTTCCATTCATTAGAACTATAAAGAATTCACAGGGAAACAAGTTACAAAGCTATTTATAACACGCTGGTTATGGATATAAAGCTATTATACTTAATTTTCAACAATAAAAATAAACAAGTAATAAACATGCTTCAAGTATGTAAAAAGCAGTTACTTGCTGTTGCAGCCCTTGATATTTTTCTAATTCTTTCTTTAATTCTTCTGAGTACCATTTTTCTTCCTAATGAAAAAGGTTTTAATTAGTAAACTGTAAAACACATTTTATGTGAAACACTGAAAACAAATAAGTACAATCATTTTTATTTTTACCTTAAGTGACGCCTGTAGGTCTTGGACCTCTTGCCGGAGTAGTGTTATATCATCTCTAAACGTGTACGGGGGGAGTAACAGTTAATGCCCTTTAATTCTCTACCATGTCTCTTAATAAATAATAACTATAAACAGATTTCTCATTTCTTAGAAAAGTATTCCTAAAGATTTCCTGTATAGTGAGATATATATATATAGACATATCTTAAAAATAATTCTATTCCTAAATCTCATGGATTATAAATAACAAACATTTTCTCATGGAAATAATCAAATAACTGACTGTCAAGTACCTGAAGCAAAAGCACAATGTCTTCTACTAATTTACTAACAGTAAGTATCAATGGCTTCCTGCTGCAGTTAGCATTAAATCTAAACTCATCACCAAGGACTCCAACATCTGCACAATCCATCTGGTTCCTATCTTACAACTATCTTTCTCTCTCATTCACACAGCTCTAGAAACACTGGCTTGTTCCTGTTCTGAAAAGACACGCTCTGTCCTGACTGAGAATCTTCTATTCTGCTCCCCTTATCTAAGACTCAGAGTGACCAAAAAAAAAAAAAAAAAAAAAAGGTAGACCATGTGAGGCCTGAATGCAAGAGAGAAACTAGGAAAAAAACATTTAGGATTATCATTCTGTATGTCAAAAACATTTTTGCTGTTGGATTAAAAAACAGACTTCCCTTGACATGGATATCACTACCAAATGCAGATATGATAGAAGATATAAAAACTGAGCAGGGAATGGAGGTGCACACCTGCAGTCCCAGAACTGAGGAAGGCTGAAGCAAGAGGAATGCAAGTTCTAGGCCAGACTTGGGCAAGTTAGTGAGACCTTGTCTCAAAAACAAAATTAAAACATCCAGGGATATCAGCTCAGCTCCTGCCCATGCATGTACAAAGTGCTGGGTTCAATCCCCAATAGCGAAGGGAAAAAAAAAAAAAAAAAAAAACAAAAATATATATATATATATATATATATATATATATATATAAAATATAGGCCTAAGACTTTTACTTAGTATTTTTTTATATTACAGCAGATACATCAACCAAGAGGTGCTTTTTTCCTAAAAAAGCACGAAAAAAATTCTAAGTAGAACAAAATAAAGATTTATTCCTCAGTGGCAATAAAAAATTAATGTTCTCAACAATAGTAGAAGAAAAGCAAAGTTACATTGTTGAAGTCTGCTCTAAGTAGTTGCATATTTTAGCTTAATTTTAATTTCAAAAGTGGTGAAAGCTAGGCGTGGTGGTGCACACCTCTAATCCCAGCACTCAGGAGGCTGAGGCAGGAGGACATCCGTGAGTCTGAGGCTAGCCAAGGCTACATGCTGAATTCTAGGCCAGTTTGAATTATAGAGCAAGACCCTGTCTCTCTCTTTCAATCAATCAATCAATCAATCAAACAATCAATGTGGTCAAACTAAATTACCAGGAAGCACAATATATGTGTGCTTATTATTCTGGTGCTTATGAGTTTTTAAATTTAAGTTAAATTTTAATTCCTGACTAAACTTACCATTTTAACAACTTACTATAAAATTACACTTTTTACATAACTGTATGCTTTTTACATAATTTTATAGCTAAAAACAACCTATGTGCCATGTTGCAGATGAGATAGTTGCCAGTCACAGACTGATAATGTAAGGGGAAAAGGTCGTGCTAAATTAAGTCAGGTGAAGTGAGATTTACACTGAATAATATTAAAACATTACTATTTTCACGAACTAATCCTGACTAAGCAATGGTGTCATATGCACACCCACAGCAATATCACCCTTTGAAATCATCATGCTATACCGCTTCAGAGCAAGCTCAGCCTCTCCATGACTTGAATCATTGCCAGCATCGTGGACAGCTTGGTAGTGTTTGAAAAGTTCATCAGCAGATCCAAGAGATTTCATACACTGGGGACATATGAAGCCCTACAGAAAGAGAAGAAAAAGGTTCCAAGATATGATTTAATGTCACAAAATAACACTTCACGTATTATGAAATACAATCAAATGTCTTATTCCCATCAATGGTGCCACTGAGTTGCTTCTAATTTATGGTGGCAAGCCCCAACTGTAGTTAACATCTATTCTAGCTTAAGTTTACAAAATATAAATAAAACCCTTACAACAATTTTTTAGGTTGAGTAACTGAATGGGTAGAATACTGAACACTGAATCTGTTTGTTCTAGTATGTAAGTTAACTGACAAGATTTTCCATCATAATCTTCTTCTCTCTAGATATCTCCAGTAGCAAAATAACGTCTGCTCCAGTCTACTTCATAGGAATGCAACCAAAAAAACTTAAGACATAATCTGATCATTGAGGAAAAAGTAATATACATCATTCTTTATCAGTTTAAATAACTATAATGGTAAAGAAATATACTTGGTAAATTTCCTTGCTAAGATTAACATAGTAAAAGCCTAAAATTAATATACAGTCCCATATAACATAAAATCTTCTAATTTATTCCAGAGCTATTATATGGTTAAAACTGTCCACTACAGTACTGTGTTATGAGATGCTGACATATGATCATGCTTTACCAATCAGGATAGCAACTCATTAAAGAATCACAAAAATAATTTTAGTGACAATTTTTTAGTTATACAACAACATATCAGAGTTTATCTTATGTAGTAGGATAAATAATACTATATTAACTTTTGTTTTGAGTGATAACCAAAAACATTTATTACAGTAACTGCCATCAAAAACACTTGAGAAGAGCTCACAGACAATTGTAAGATATAGTATAGAAGAGGAGTAATAATGGTTTCTTTTTATTGAATCTATAGCATGTGCCAGGTACTTTCCCTATACAATCTCATTTAAATCAGCCCTATTTTATAGAAGAGGAAATTAAACCTTAGAAAGTTAAATACTTTCCAAAGTCACAAACATAACTAAACCACAATATACGCAGATTTGCTGGGACAAATCACCTGATCTTTCCAGAATGGTACACTGTTCCTTGATCACACTTAACCTTCAAAAATGACTTCCTTAAAATAAATATTTTTATCTGCTAATGTTTTAGTGACTGTTCAACAAGTATTTATCGTTTCAAGTGTAAAAATAGTTACGTGAAAAATATAAATTATTAAATAGACAGCCTTCAAAGAACTGAGAGAATAGTAGGATTCAAAATACACAATACATATTGCAAAAGTGAAAGGGGAGGAAGTGTCTAAAAAGGGAAGGCAGTGGCCATTGTTAATCTATTATCGTGATTTGAATCCCGTACTGTTTTCATTGTTCTGTTTAGTTTGGTTTTATTCTGTTTCGGTTTGTCTAATTTTACTATATTTAATGGCATGGACAGCTATTTCAAAGATAACAAAATATATTATGGTAACCATTATTGATATCCTATCACCTTGTTTTGAAGCCCTGTATTGCTTTCATTTTTTTTTTTTTGAGTGGTTTTATTTTATTTTGATTTGTTTGGTTGCATTATGTCTGATGATATAGGCAACTACTTAGAAGATAACAAGAGGCATTATGGTATCTACTGTTGGTTTACTATTGTTTTGAAGTCAGTATTTCTTCCATTGTTTTGTTTTTATTGGTTTTATTCTGTACTATTTTGTTTGATTTTATTATGCCTGATGGTATATGGGCAGTTACTTTGAAGATAACAAGAGGTATTATGGCAGCCATTATTGATTTCCTTTTATCTTTTTTTGAAGTCATGTACCATGTTCATTGTTTTGTTTTGATATTCTGTTTTATTTTGTTTGGTTTTATTCTCTTCAAAATAAAAAAAAATGGAGGAATAAAAAAAAAAAGAACTGAGAGAACAGAATATATACATACCAAAAAATATCTTTTGTGAAACTGAATTAATGATTATCTTCACAGCATTAAAGTTTGCACTGCATGGGTATCTGACTACAAACTAAATTAGCAAGTCAAAAGCTAAAATTTTTTTTTTTTTTTTTTGGTACCAGGGATCGAACTTACAACCTCACACTTGCCAAGCAGGTGCTTAGGCCACTGAGCTAAATCCCCGCTCCTATTTTTTGAGACAGGGGCTCACTATGCAGGTCAGGCTGGACTTGAACTCACTTTGTAGCCCAGGCTGGTCTTGAACTCACAACAATCCGCCTGCATCAGCCTCCTGAGCACTGGGATTAAAGGCATGCGCCACCACGTCAAGCTTCGTCAAAGGCTAAAATAATTTTATCTCTAATTTTTTGTCCTATGGAAAATTATTTAGTCCACTCCTATATCCTTCAAGTTGTAGTAGCACTCAAAATATTACATACTATTTTAGTATAACTTGCCTAATACATAATAGAAATGTTTCTCTAAGTTTCTCTTTAAATTATTTATATTCAAAACTTTTTATGGACAGTAAAGAAGTTCACCACACTTTGAATATGCTACAAACACATTCCACAGGAAAGGGCTTTAGAGGGGGCTTATTCCAAAATTCACTTTTAAAAATATTACCAAAAAAGAATTAAGATATATTACGTACAGGTATAAATTCCCTAAGACAAACACGATCAATATGTAAGACAAATATGTACCAATTAAAAAAGTAAATTTAAAAAAATAAAAAACAGCTGGGTGCTGTGGTGCATGCCTGTAATTCTAGCACTTGGGAACTGAGGCAGAAGGATCACTGTGAGTTTGAGGACAGCTCAGGTTACAAAGTGAGTTCAAGGCCAGCCTGAGCTGCATAGTGAAATACCCTGTCTCAAAAGGAAAAATTAATTAATTAATTAAAATAAAATAAAAAAGAAAGTGAAAAACAAAAAAAAATTACTGGATGTCAATTATGAGAACAGCTCCAGCCCCTACTAGCCTATCTTTCATGCTAACCCACAATATTCTTACACAATCTGTTCTGCAGGAACACATCGTATGCTAAAGAATAATTAAGTTAATTCATTAGAGAAACAAAAAAAATATGACGAGTGGGCTGGGGATGCAGTTCAGTGCAAGAGTGCTTGTCTAGCAGGTACAAGGCCCTCCATTCAATCCCTAGTCCTGTACCCCCTCAAAAGAAAAAGTGATTACTAAAACTCCAATGAAGTCATTACAAATACACTTCAGCTAATTCAAAGTAACAAGAAGGGCTGGGGAGTTTGGCTCAGCAGCTTAAGCGCCTGCCCTGGCAAGCACAAGGTTGTGAGTTCAATCCCCAGTGCCGCAAAAAAAAAAAAAAAAAAAAAAAAAAAACCAAGTAACAAGAAATAAATTTGTTTGCTTTTGTCAAGTGCATGACAATTCAATTCCAAAATGCGCCTCTATTACAGATACAAAGATAAACTGAAATGTGAAAGTGGTGCTTGAATGTCTTTCTACACTGAAAGCAACAAGAAAACACATTATAATTTTGAAGGGTCTATGGAAAGTTTTGTTTTATGGGAACATACATCTTTTACATATAGAAATGTTCATCTTCTCTTCATCCTATAAAAAAAATCCTTTAAAGATCACTTTTCCCCAAGATTCCTCATTGACCTCCTCTTCTGACTCAACGTCCCTCCTAACATAATAAAGCAAGCAGTCTCTACAATCCTTTACATACTACTAACTGCCAAACTTGTAAATCTAAGAAAGAGCTCTCTCTAGGAGTCTTCTGCATCTGTGTATCTCCACCTGCATCCCATGGGCATTTCAAATACCATAAACTCAAGACTCAATTTATTTTCCAAACTTCTTTTCCCCTTCACCATCCCTTTCACCCAAACTAGAAATCTAAAAACCATGCTGAACTGCTCTCCCTTCTGTTTCATTTCTAACCTTAATTATTCCCCCCTTTTCATTTATTCATTCCTTCCTTAGTGCAGCTGGCCTTGTTTAGACCTGAATATCTCTTGCCTAGACTTCTACAACAGCATTGCACACTGCGCTCCTATACATAGTCTCCTTTCTCTCGAAGGAATCTTCCGCACAGCTGCCAGAGGACTCTATCACCAACATGTCATACAGGTTCCTGCATGAGCACGCGCCCACGACCTGTGCAATCAGTCTGATCCCTGGACACTAGGTGTACACAGCGTGCTCTGACAATACCAAAGTACCTGTGTTTCCTAGAGCACATCACAGCATCTCAAATTCCTGCGCCGTTGCACATACCACTTGTGCTTTGCCAGCAGCACCCACACTAGCTGGTCAAGTTCCTTCACTTTAACAACAGTATATTGGATCTTTTCCTTTCCATTCCCTGACAGAGGGAGGTAGTGCCTTCGGCACATGGTTTTCTACACTGTGCATTTTTCTTTACTAAAATATGAATGAAACTGACACTGCAGAAGTTGGTGAAAAGGAGATCTTTAACAGCTCACAGATTATAAAACCTTCCAAGAACAAAGTCAGTCAATCAATAAGTACACTGAGCCTCTACAAATAAGTAAAACTCTTTGCTCCTTCACTGGGTACTCACTGATTACTGGAATAATAGGTACACATATATTACCAGGTGATGCTAAAATATAAGTAGATATAAAGAACATGTGGTGATGAGTTATCCAACTTTGCCTGTAGCAGCAGTTAATGTCTTACAAAAATTACACACATAAACATATGTATATTTTATGTATGTGTCTAATCTCTATGATGACTGTTGCTACACACTGTATATAAATGTATGTGAATATGCACTTTGAAATTCGGTACTGAAGAATGAGTAGGAGTGGACCTGCCATTCTAAGCCAGACATCTCAAGATTATGATCTCAGCACTTGGCAGACTGAGACAGAAGAATGGCCAGGAATTCAAGGCCAGTCTGTGCTAAATAGTGAGTTCAAGACCATCCTGAAAGATACATAGGAAGAAGATTGTCTCAAAAAAACCAATCAATAAATAATTAATTAAATAAAAATTAAAAAGAAAAGCATTCTAAATAAATGGAAAAGCACTAATAAATGTAGAGGAAGTCTCATGAAACATAATCGTGCCCACTGTGCAAACAGACGTTCTAGGAGTCATATGTTCATAGAGTCAGAGTGAAAGGCAGGGGAACAACAGGTGAATAATGCAACAATCCCCTATGAAACTACTGAACTGAGCAAAAACAGTAGTGTTGTGGATAGGCCTTTGGACATAAGAATAATGCCATCAGACTCGAGATACTTGCTGTTCAGCACTGTCTTCTGGATGAATGAATGCTCTACCTTGTATGTTAATCTAGCTGGTGGCGTTCTTTCTCCAGAACCATCTGTTATCTATCATCACATGTCATAATGGTTCTATGTTATGCTTTGTGCGGCATTTTCATTATCTCTGCCCAGTAACTGTTGCACAACACTGGCTGATGTGCCTCTCATGGTACAGCACGTGAACATCCGTATTTAACCCATCATTTCTCTTTTATGCCTCCACTTCTGCTAATAACTAAAAAGTAGATTAGAGTGTCCCTCAGAAAATCACATCCCTATTACATTACTTAATCTTTACAACTTGCTTTTTGACTATTGTCTCTGAGTTTTGGCACTAGATACTTAAAAAGCTAATGATCACAATGAGCTATGTCATACTATTTTAAAACATCTAAATATTACCAGTTTAACAGCTCAGAAAGAAATGATCTATTACTAAAGAGAAATTTCAGAAATCAGTAACATATATTTTATTATAGAAATATTCTTTGGAGTTTTCATGTTTAAATAAAACAAGTTGGATATTTCTGATAAAAATAACTTTTGTAAGATACATATACTTCCTCACCTCCTTAAATCAGTAACATTAAATATCTTCTTGAAGTCTCAGAAACATAAATATAATCTTTGAATAAGCATTTTCCACTTTATTAATTCCAGCTGGCCTCTTTATTCCTGTATCTATATTTTATGGTTTTTCCTGTATCTTATTTTGCATTTCAATAATCACTTCTAAAGATTCTTACCATTCTGTTTCTAGGAATGCTAGTCTCCCATAGATAGGAAGAGTAGATTAAAAGAAGAAAAAAACTTATTAAGACTATAACATTCACTTTAAATAGTAGTAAAACAAGCTTAGAATGAGTGCCTAAAGGCTACCCCATTAGTTCATGGATTTTATGATCTAATTCCCAATATAAGAGACTCCTCTGTTTTTTTCTAAAAACATCCAAGGGGACAAACCTTACTAGACAAATTCTAGAGGAATGTCAGTTAACAAAGGACGGAAACAAGCCAGCTACCTTGATTCCCCTTAATCATTCCAAATTTGTCATCAACTTTTAAAACAATTTAAAATTAAAAACAATAAATTGCTTATTCCTAAAGTTCAGTTCTCTGTAACCCCTTTTTCAGATCCAACTGCAGCTAAAACTCGGCTTGACACTTCAGATATCTGTTAAACCAGGTGTGCTTTTAGTTACAAGGGAAGGCCCCTACATACATGGCCAGTGGGTGAGACTGTTACTTTTGATTTTGGCTAGTCCATAAGGAAGAACTGACCCACAAGTACTAGAAGGAAGACACCTGGTGACATGCTAAACAGAGTTCTAAGAATCTTCTGTGTCTTCATCTTTGCTTTCACCCTTGTGACTATTTCAGTTGGTGCCATCCTATATGTACCTTACTGTCCTCTTACCCAAAGGAATGTTTGTTTCCTGGGAAGTTTTTTCTGAGTCCCGGTTATGTTGAATAAACCCTTATATTCCTTTTGCAAACAGTATCTACCACAGAAACTTCCTGGAGAAGACAGCATATCTTATTCAGCCTTTTCTCTCTTTCCTCTACTAAAATGTCTGCTACATGAAAGTTCCTCCATAATTTTCTAAAACATGATTTTGTGAAATTGTTTTCTTATATACATAAGAACTTCACAGAAAAACTAAGTCATATTTTTGATCTTTCACAGTAAGAAAAATTTTATTCTTTTATAAGATTTGTAAAATAATCAAAAAAATGTGTTTCTCTTTGCTTTTTGTAATACCATAGTGATTTACAAAGGAAATAAATATATCAAGATCATCTGAGAAATTCTTTCCAGCCTCAAAATTCTTTCCCTCGCTCACCCCCATCCTAGGCCTCAGAGTGCACCAGTCCCATGCTAATGAGAAATATTTCTGGGTGGCACACTGTTACTGATGAGAGGCGTCATCATGCTGCTTCGTCAGGTCTGGAGTATTAAAACAAAGTGAGACGGTTTATTTTCCCAAACTGTTTATATGCAAGGATAACTGTTTATATGCAAAATTCTCTTTTTACGTAAAAATAAAGCATTTTAACCCTAAACATTCTGTAATTCATTAATAAAACATTAACAACATAATAAAGATATAACTTACACATATTGAAATAATTACCATTCACTTTATATTTCTAATTTCATGGCAAAATTTATACAAAAATATTAACTTGAACTTTTACATTTATTTACAGGTTTATAAAAAGATAGCTGGAAATAGTAAGGAAAACCAAGCAGACAACCCAAGAGCCTCTTTTCCTTACAGAACCTTCCTTTTAAGCATGCATAATTAAAGTAATCTATATTCCCTGTAGCATCAAAAGGAACCAACACCAAGGCAGGGGAAAACAAAGCTATTTTGAGCAACCCATAACCAAGCTGCTAAAACAAAATATACAAGACCCACAGTAACACTGGAGTCATTAAGAAGGTCCTGTCCTCTGGTTTCACTTTCAGCGTGAACTCTGTGGTAATGCTCCGACAAATCAATAGCAGTTATACATCTTTTCATACATAATGGGCAGATGAAACCCTGTGAAATAACAACGTTTAGAATAATATACAAAATATAGACAATGCCAACAGACAAAACAAGAAAAACACTAATATATTGGTTGTTAGTAAATGCAAATAAAACTTTCAAGTAGGAACTGTACAAATGGTAAAAGATCTATCCAAAGTACGACTTCTAAAATTAGTTCCTATCCTCACAATATAAATTTGCACTGATTCAATTTTTTAAATTACCTTGTTGCATTGGTAGGAATATTCATTTGTTTAAAACACAGGTTTTTTGCTTTTGTTTTTGTTTTTAAGACAGGGTCTCACTTTGTAGTACAGGCTTGCCTTGAGCTCACCATGTAGCTTGGGCTGGCCTCGAACTCACAGTGATTCTCCTGCCTCAGCCTCCCAAGTGCTAAAGACATGAAAAAATTTTTTGCCTCTAATACTTTGTCCTTACTTATCTGAGACCCATAATTGCCAGTCGGTTTTTATTTTAGATCAAGAAACTGCTGGGAGGGATAATAAATACCTATTTGTGATATAATGTTCTCAACAAGGAAATTATTTTAATATTTAATATTAATTTTAACTTTTAATATTCACATATTCCACTAGCCTAAGGACCCATTCTATTCTATATTCATAATTCCCAGTAGGTGCCCTTTCCTTTCACTTTTCTGACCCAAGCAAAACCACATCAAAACATTCTCTCAAATTCTCTACACCTAACAATATCTGTTTTTTGGTTTTTGGTTTTTTGGGGGTTTTTTTGTCTTTTTGAGACAGGGTCTCACTTTTGCAGTTCAGACTGGCCTTGAGCTTGCTTTGTAGCCCAGGCTGGTCTCAAACCTGCAACAATCCTCCTGCCTCAGCCTCCCTAGTGCTGGGATTACAGGCGTGTGCCACCATGCCCGGCTAATATCTGTATTTTAAAACGTGAGCTGCTACACTGATCGATGGCTTGAGGATTTGTCACTTAAGAATAACAGAAAGATGAAAGAATAAGGGAATAGAGAAAACAAAACTCAGTGGTAAAGACAAAAGGTTATAATGGTCAAAATATCATGCATTTTAGTATCATAATCAGGAATCAAATTAGGCTTTAATGAAAACTAATTATATATGACCTTCCAAAAATAATTTTGTTAAGTGTCAGTTTCCACATCTCTAAAATGGGGCCAATATTAGCACCTATTCTTCTAGAGGTTTGTGTACAAAAATGCTTAATATTGTGCCTCAGACTTTATAAGTACTCAATAAATATTAATGGTCAGGGGATTCATGCTTAGAGGTTAAAGGAAATGAAATTTTAAAAAATGACTTAGAAACTAGAAGAAAAGATATCAATTAAAAGGCTGTATTAATCAGAAAAGCCAAAGAAATTAAGTAGACTATGACAAGAAAAATTCTGAAAAGACAGACAATTGTGGTAAAGGATGGGGAGACAAAGTTTCACTGTTTCAGCTGGGACTGTTATGCCTGATGACAAGGTAGAAGCTACTGCCATGGAATTGAATACTATAGTTTAAAAAGGTAATAATAATGATCGTCAGCAATGGAAACTTAAGGAACTGAGAGGCAAGACTGATGATGGCAAACCTTTTAGAGACTGAGGTCCCAAACTGCAACCCAAAACCCACTTGTGTATTACAAAGTGCCAACACCACAATGAAACCTGGTTTAGAGATAACAACTGTTGTCCAACGCTCGGCTGCTGGGGTGACTTGGCTCGCATGCCCGCTGCAGCACTCATGCCACAGGTTCACCCTCACCAGGCTAGGCTGCTCCTGTCACTAGTCACTTAGGATAACGGGAACGAAGCAGAGGAACACTACCAGTGAGGCTGCAAAATGGGAGGCAAGACAGAGTAGCAATTAAGAGGGAGACCTGAGCTACCATGAGATTCACACCACTCCTGACAGCTGTGTAACCCCATCTGTTATGGGGAATAACAGTAACACCTATTGCATTCAGATCTCATGACAACTAAACAACATAATACATGTGAAGCGCTTATCATGTTTCTTATACAATGAAAACATTCAGTAAATGTTAGTTATCATTACTATCATTATTCCTATTATTAATAACCCTTAAAGGAGATTATTCAGGTAATGAAAGTCAAGAACATAAATTCATTTTTTTTAAACTGATGAGAGTTGTCCCAGACGAACCACAATCTCAAGGGCTTGAACTACGAATAATGCTTCTTTAGAAGATTGTTTGTGTGTTTTCTTTTTGTCACCAGGGCTTTATGGTATGTTTCATTTTACTCCTTTGTCTACTGTAAACTTCCACACCCAATCATGCAATCACTCATTCAAAAAGTATTTAGTGTGATTACTCTACTCCAGCTGTAATGCTATGGCGCTGAGAACACAATGGAAAATGAGGCAAACTCCCCACTCTCAGAAGCTTGTAGGCTTTTTGAAAAAGTCACCAAGATTTTTTAAAATTACATTTTATATCCCACTAACCAGAAAACTCTGTTAGATCTACATTCAAAATATATGCAGAATCTCAGCACCTGTGCTCTTACCATTCTAATCCAAACTACCATCACCTGTACGGGGAATCACTGCAACAGCCTCCTAACTATCTCTTTGCTTCTATCCTGAGCCCTCTTTTTCTTTCTTTTTTTTTTTTTTTTTGGTCAGTACTAGGGATCGAACTCACAACCTCACGCCTGCCAGGCAGGTGTTCAAACCACTGAGCCAAACTCCTGGCCCTACCCTGAACCCTCTTACAACCTACTTTCAACACAGCCTCTAGAGTCCAACAAAATACATGTACCAACCTTGTCATTTCCCTACTCAAACTGTCCATTGGCTTGCTATCTCACTAGCTAAAAACTAACATCTGTGTAACAGTCCCTATGGCCCTTTATGAATGGACCTGATTTCCTCACTAAGCCAGTCTCCCCTCACTCACCACACTGCAGCTATGCCGGCCTCCTGACTGCTTTCAACATGAAGACCCACTCCTACCACAGAGACTTCCCACTTACTCCACATGTCTGGAACATCGATCACCCAGGAAACCCACTTGACTCATCTCCTTCAGTTCTTTCTGAGCTATTTGCTTCTTAGAGAAGTCTTCACCGATGACAACATAATTGGAGCTGCCCCAAAACACTTTCCATGACTCCTTTTCTGCTTTATCTCATAACACCAATTGTCAACCCTGGAACATTTTTAGTGTGTTTTGGCTTTTGTCTGTTTCCACCACTTGAATGTAACATCTACCAGGATGAAGGCTTGTTTTTTTGGACCAATTTATTTTATGCTCTATCTCCAGCATCCAGAATAGCATCCGGCACCCAGCAAACGAATGAATCTCACTATAGTAATCATTACCAAAAGGACAGAAGATACAAATTTCATGCCAGAAGTATCTACCCCACATATAAGTGGAAGAACATTTACTGGAAAAAAGCACTAGCTGCAGTAAGTCCTAAAGGATATCAGATGCTAACCAGGAAAAAATAGTAAAAGCAAGAGCAACGCTACCGTCTGGATATTTGTGCTCCCGACACATGCACACACACATGCACATATGCAAATACCCACACTCAAATCTTAACCCTCAAAGCAGTGGAACTAGGAGGTATAGCCTTTGGGGAGAGGAAAGGTCATGAAGGCAGAGTCCTCATGGATAGGATCAGTGTCTCCATAAAATAGGCCCAAAGCAGTTCTCTCTTTCTATTTGTGAAAATTTGAGACAGCAAAACTGTTGTTGCCTTGATTTTAGACTTCCTATCTCCAGAACTTCAAGAAATAAATATCTGTTCTCTACAACAGTCCAAATTAAGATATAGGTAAAGAATAAAACTGAGTTTATGCAAAAGCCCAGAGGTAAGGAAAAACTTGGCACAATACCAAGGCAGAGGAAACTCAGTATCTTGAGGATGACAGAGAAACAGAAAGCTGTAATGCTCTGGAAATGCGGCTCAGTGGTAGAGCACCTGCCTAGCATTCAAGAGACCCTGGGTTTAATCCCTAGCACCACAATAAACAAATCAAACAATCAATCAATCAAGCTATAAAAGTAAACAGAAAGCAGATCACAAAAACATAATTAATGAACTCTTTAGCTGGCACAAGTTAGGGTTTGGACCTTAATCTAAAAAAGAATTGCAGAACAATCAGATGTGGTGTGGCACATGCCTGGACTCTCAGTTCCCGAGGCTGAAGCAGAAAATCTGCGAGTTCCAGGCTCCTATCTCAAAACAGCAAAACACCATAAAAGGGGGAACTACATGGGGAGATCCTATCTCAAAACAGCAAAACACCATAAAAGGGGGAAGTGGAGGTTAGAGATAGGCTTTGTGGTATCAACAGGGTGAGATGATGCCTGTTCCAGCAGGAGGACGTGATTAGATTATTTGAATAATTCTTTGGACTAGCAGGGACCTAAACCCACTACTCATGGATAAACAGACACTTTGTCTGGTCCATGAACTGGGGTTGTTTAAGGGGTCGTATCTGTTAGAGCAGAGTACAGAAAGAAAATTGGGGTTAGGCCATTTGACACCCTCCCTCCAGTTTCACCAGATATCAAGGCATATATGTGACCTTAATTTTAGGCACAATATTAAATAGAATTGTCCAGAGTTGGATGTTTCTTTTAAGAGGTTTTTATCACTGAGAATAGTGACAGTCACACATTTCTCTCAGTTAGCTTAAGGATGTTTTAGTTCAAAGGTCCTAAAAAAGATTTTAGTTTTATGTATGTTAAAACATCAAGAGTAAACAGGGGATGGTGGTGCACACCTGTAATCCCAGCAGGCAGGAGGCTGAGGCAGGGGGATCGCCATGAGTTTGAAGCCAGCCTGTGCTAGCTACATAGTGAGTTCAAGCCTGAATTACATAGCAAAAAAAAAAAAAAAACCCAAAAGGAAACATAAAAATAGAAGAGTAAAATGTGTAACCTCCCAATCAGCATAAGACTCCACAAACAATCCCAGCAGTGTACTCTACCTGCCTGCAGGTTAATTACCAAAGGGACCAGCAAAGAGAGAGAAGAATGAATAGCTAAAGAGGCAGAAGAAAAGCAGAGTGGAGAATCACAGAAGCACAAGGTTGTACAGTGAGAAAAAGAAGCACAAACCAAGGCAAAAAGAGAAAAGGAGAGAGGGAGAGAGAAGAAGGGAGTTACACGCTATTTATTTTTTAAAAACCCAAACAAAAGGAACAAAAAAACTGAAAATGAAAACACAGAAAGAGGTACACAAAATACTAATCAAAAGAAAGGTGGTGTCATTACATTACTGTTAGACACAATGACAAAAAGTTCAATTCACCAAAAAGACATAAAACATCCCAGGAGGCTGGGCGTGGTCGTGCACTTCTGTAATCCCAGTACTTGGGAGGCTGAGGCAGGAAAATTGTTTGCAAATTCGAGACCAGCCTGGGCTACAAAGTGAGCCCAAGACAAGCCTGAGCTGTATAGCAAGACCCTGTCTCAAAAAGACTAAATAAATAAATAAATAAATATCCCAGGAGACAGAAACCAGGGACTGTAAATCATGTATGAGAGAAATTTAGCTTGGAAGCAAAGCAAACAATACATAATACCTACAGAAGGGACTTCAGGTGGAAAGAAAGATTTTATTTTTTCCATTTATTTTATTCTTTTGTTTTCGTATCTATCACACTGAACATATTTACATGTTGATGGGAATAATTCACAACCAAGCTAAAAACTAAATTGGCAAGAGACAGACAGTAATTAAGGAATCAGATAGAATGGAATCCAGAGGACTAGAGAACAGACTGAAATATGATAGGCAAAGATACTTACCTTCCCTGTACTAAAATAAGAAAGCATAGATACAAGGATTGTTTTAGTGATCTAACAAGGACATTGATGTGATGGTTTATATTCTCTTAGTGTCTTGGAAGGTAACTGGGGGAAGGTAAGAAGAGGGTAAAAGATATGGCAGTGTTGAGGACAAAGAACGTATAAAATAACTGTCTCAGAAAGTAGAAATGAAACAAAAATCAGGCCCCCAAAATTCAAAGACCCAATCCAAAAATGGGCATCTAAGATGAATATACATTTCTCAGATAAAGAAAACAAATTGCAAATAAATATATGAAAAAATGTTCAGCATCATTGGTCTCTCAAGAAATGCAAATTAAAACAACACTAAGATTCCACCTCACTCCAAAAAGAAAGGCCAAGATCAAGAAATCAACCAATAACAAATGCTGGAGGGGTTGTAAGGAAAAAACTGTTGGTGGGAGTGTAGGCTAATGCAAACACTGTGTAAATTAGTGTGGAGGTTCCTCAAAAAGCTAGGATTAAAGGTTTCATTTGATCAGCTATCCTGCTTCTGGGCACTTTCCCAGAAGAATTGAAAACATCATGCCACAGTGATACATATGCACCCATGTTTATAGCAGCACAATCTGTGGTAACCAAATCTTGCAAACAACCCAAATGCCCTTCAAAAGAGGAATGGATAAAAAAAAGATGTGGTATTTTTATACAACAGAGTATTACTCAGCTATAAAGAAAGACTGCATCAAGGCTTTTATAAGTAAATGGTCATGACTTGAGACCATACTCATACGTGAAATAAACTCACATGTGTAAATACTGTATTGTCTCCCTAGTGCAAGAAATCTACAATAAACGTTGTGTAAGGGTAAGAAACTGCTCAAAGGGGAGAAGTAACTGGGATAAGGGGAAGGAGGAAAGATGGAAGGGAAAAGGAAAAAAGACAAATTTGTATATACACACAAAAGATAGTTAAGATGACTATACTACTAATTCTATTAGTTCTTGGAAAAGAACAGTTAATACTCATACAATTAGATCAATTTTGCATGTCTATCTGGTAATCTAAGCAACCCTTTTGAAGGTAACAATACGCAATATTACAACCACTGTTAAATTCCCATCATCTTCTTTTGAAAACCTATACTGTTACTGTTTTGGGTTTGCTATTGTCGTTCATTTGGCAATTTTGCTTTTTGTCTTTCTTTTCTGTGTCTTTTTTTTTCTTAGATAAAAAAAAAAAAAGCAAGTAGAAATCAGCTGGGCATGGTGACACAATCCTGTAATCTCAGTACATGGGAGGCTGAGGCAGGAGGATCATGGATAGAGGCCAGCCTGGGATATATAGAAAGTTTAAGGCCAGTCAGAACTACAGAGCAAGACCCTGTCTCAAAACACACCCCAAAAAATAAAATAAAATAAAATAAAAGGATTTTTTATCAATCTCACAACTAAATACAGGTAATAGAATAATTATGATTTAAAAGTCACATTCTAATTTGTTTTTTTGGTTTTTTGTGGCACCAGGGATCGAACTCACAACCTCACACCTACCAGGCAGGCGCCTAAGCCGCTGAGCCAATCTCCCAGCCCCAGTTTTTTGAGGCAGGGTCACACTATATAGCTCAGACCGGCCTTGCACTCACATTGTAGCCCAAGCCAGCCTTGAACTCACAATGCTCCTCCTACCTCAGCCTCCCCAGTGCTGGGATTAAAGGCGTGCGCCACCATGCCCGGCTCACATTCTAATTTGTAACACAGACTTACAAGAACTTTTTTTACACAGACAAGTTTAAGTCACCAGTCATTACTACAAATGTTTGTTAATTTTCCTTAAACAGTAGTGAATTTTATTGACAAATTTATTGTTTTCATACCTCTGAAGAGCTTTCATTATTGACATCCACTGTGTTTATAGGAGTTGCAGATGAATCTAAATCAGAACCTTGAGAGCCAACTCTCCCAGGAGTCTGAAACATAGAAGGCAGAAAAAAAAAAAATCAAAGCAGATATTAACAATATATCCATAAGCCATTAAATAATACAACCTTTTCACACATGAAAAGCACATGTCCACGATAATAATAAAAAGTATTAACTATAATCCTTTATGGAAGACTGTGTCTAATGTTGAAAAAAAATCAAGCTCTCTATAAGCATTCTCTCTTCTTTTTAAAATTTACTTCTAAATACAATGTTTTACAGTCTTCAACAGAGTTTCACAAAAGGTCTTACTTAATTACAATGATATCTCTGAGAAAGATAAGGTATCTCTACAGAGGAGAAGAAATTTAAAGCAGCTAAGTGATCGTACTGCTTTTTTTTTTTTTTTTTTTTTTTTTTTTTTTTTTTTTTTTTTTTTTTTTTTTAAACCAGAATCAGAACTCAGGCCCTCGCATTGCCAGGCAGGGGCTATGCTGCTGAGCTATGTCACCTGCCAAGTGATTGTACTGTTAACAAAGACAAAACAAAGAAGAACTAAAATTAAAATGCTGATATTCTGATTCTTCTTGTATTTCTCTTTACTATATGAACTCAAACTATAATGATTTGAGCTGCTAAGAAACCAAGCAGCCCAAATTAGCCAGTTACTCATTCATCTATCACTGTTTACCGTTAAACATTCCACAAATACACACAGAGCAGCATCTACTATCTAACATTATCACTCATTAATATCCAGATGTTACTTTAAACAAATGTGAACACTGGATAAAAAGAAATTCAAAGCACGAGGCTTTTTTTCAATAATCTTCATCAAAACTATATGTGGTACATGTTGGCACATTTCTCCTTAGACAAAAGAGAACAAGGCACAGAAAGTTAAGTAACTTGCCCAAAGCATATGGCTGATGAATGGAAAAGCAGCCATGTGGATCTTAATCATTCCACATAGCTTCTCTGCTAGGTATCTCCACCGAATGAAAGGCCAACACTCAAGCCTGAGAACAGCTCAGTACACATCTGTCTCACATTGGAATATTCCACACAGCACCATTAAATATTCAACCTAAACACCAAATAAATGTGAACTGATAATATTTTGAGTTCATCAATTAAAATTATTATTAAAATTAAAATTGCATTAAATGCAAAAATATATACACTGGTTAAAATTACATGTTAAAACTATTTATATAAGAAAAAAGACTAGCCGGGGATTTAGATCAGTGGCGTAAGCACCTGCCTGGCAGGCGCGAGATTGTGAGTTCAACCTCTGGTACCAATAAATAAATGAATAAATAAACATCTTTTTTTAAAACACTCAATTAAAAAATAAGAAAAAACACTAAAAAGGAATATTCCAAAATGCAAATAATGATTTCTGTGATAATGTTACAGGCAACTGAGTTAGTTAGAAATATTATAGGCAGTCACACAGGGCTAGGCCATCAAAGGAACTGGTGCAGAGGACCAGATATCTTGTGACCTTGGAAGAGACACACACCTCTTGCTGTGGGCCAGATCTCAAGACAAAAGGCAAAACAAATGCAACCACACCCTAAGTATAAGCATTAGGGATTAGGGAAGGATCATCTTAAGAAGCCAGGAATTACTGCCCCAATCCCCTAATCTGTAAAGATGCTCACTTACTACTTCGCTTACTTCCCCATTTGTCCTTGATTTGGTCAATTTTACCTAAACAATTAATCTTATTGGTTGACCACAGTTCTGTCCCACCTCAAGCCCATCTGCCTTGCGAGTTCCCAGTTTTCCCCATCAGGGTTTTGCTCTATAAAAGTCACTAGAAAAGACAGAGTCTTTGGCAACCCACTCGGGACCCCTTCTGTCTCTCTCTCTGACAGAAGCTTTCTTCCTCTCAATAAATATATTCTGTTCTTACCCTCCGTTGTTCCTAAAATTCATTCTTCGATTTTAGAGAACACGAACTTGCGCCAGACATATAGTAGGTTGGGAGTTTCATTCCCCTATATCATTTGGAGGTCTGAGATCATTTTTCCTATATCAATAAGACAGGCTTATGGAGGTTTCGGGTTTTATTTTCTCAGTTTTTGCTTTTGCTGTACTTTTCTGCAGAACTTTAATCATAGCAAAATTAATTTTACATTGAAAAAGTATTATATTTTAAGCATATTTCTCCAATTCGATAGTCCACATTCTTATTTCCTTATGCAGATACTTTGGCACAGTTCATATTTTGTACTTATTTGTATACATTACTCTTATATGAATTAGGAAATTGAGATAAGTAGAAAACAGTAACAGATAATTAAGGCTACAGGAAAACTTACAAACGTTTCTCACAAGAAGGAAATTAAATTCTGTTCAACTTTTTTTCACAGGTTTGAACATACCTAATCTGAAAATCTGAAACACTGTAGGGATACTCTACCAGTAGTTCTATGATTCTCACAAGAACTCTGGGTCCTACGAGTCTCACTAAAGGTTGACAAGGAAGAAACATTTGCTAGTGTTTTCAACACAGGTTGCTAGAGAATAGCAGAGGTACATTTTAGAGGGGACAGGTAACTTACTAACAAGTGACAAGCAGGACACCAATCAAACATTAGTTACAGATGGAGAGGTGATAGCTGTACCCTGGACAAGAACAGTAGCAGCCACTACACTCTGAAACTTGTCCAAATCAAATAGAAAGTAGCATAATTTTGATAAAGTACTGAAGATAAAAATGCAACAATAAATCTCTGACCAAAAAGAAAAGGAAATGAGAAGAGCTGGACATGAGTAGTCTCTACTTTGTTGTCATTATCAGGAGACCTGGCCAAAATGACAACCTTGTATGGCTTCCACCTTCGGAGAAGTCAGAAAAAGTTATACCTACTGAATACATGCATGAAATAACACATGAGTATTTGTAAACTACAGATCCAGAGCCAATCCCACTTCAATCAAGTGGAAAGGCCTTAAGGAGTAATCCCACCATCTCATCACTGGCTAGTTAAAATCCTCAAAGTTAGGATCCTTTTACTTCCTCTTTAGGCTTAGGTATCTTAGCATAAAAGCAGTTCTGTGTCTTTGACAGATAAGCTCTCAAGTACCAGGAGCAATGACATACCTTAAGTATGACACTAAGCCAGTGGGGCTGGAGATATAGCTCAGTGGCACAGTGCCTACCTGGCAAGCATGTGGTCGTGACTTCAATTCTCAGTACCAAAAAAAAAATAAAGAAAGAAACTAAGCCAGTGCAATTTATCCTTTGTATCTTGAGTATGTGATGACACACAAAATCTTCAGTGAGATTTTTGGTGGATACACACTGAAAATTTCTAGCCTCTGTCACTAAGGGTTTTTTTGGATCCACTATGCTGACCTCAGTTTTTCAGAAACAAAAGACTTGCACAAAAGAACCGAGAGTTAAGAATTAAGACTCCAACTCTTCCCAATGATGTATCCTTAGCTATCATGGACACACAGGGATACTCATCTAAAATTTCTCCTGGATCAGGGATATAGCTCAGCGGTATAAGTGCCTGCCTGGCAACCACAAGGTCCTAAGTTTGATTCCCAGTACCAAAGAAAGAAAAAAATTTTTTCCTACTCTGGGTTTATCTAAAGCAGTTTAATGGCCTCCAGAAATAGTTTCCAGTTTGTTCTTCTTGTCTAAAGGCTCTCCGACTTCCTGAGAGAGTGTAGAGGAGCAGGGATTGGCTTCCACATCCCCTTTATATGCTACCAACATTGAACTTTCTATAACTTTCTAAAGTTATCCAGAGTGTAACATTACTATATTAACCTAATAACCACAAAGCTTTTATATATTGACTATTTTATTATTCCATTCATCTCCAAAATACAATGTAAACTTCTTTCTCAAAGTGATTACTCAAGACATAAATGTATAATATAAGTTAGACCTGGATTTGATTATGTATTCCTGGATACGGCAAAGTGTAAATGGTAATACAGTTAAGAAGGGCATTTACAATTACATACTTAAAATAAAGAACATTATATAAAACTATAAACTATTTTTTGATCCATTAACATGTTGACGGTGTACTGATCAACAGCTAAATTAGGTAGAAATATTATGGGCAGTCAGACAAGGCTAGGCTCTCAAGACAGTCCATGTGGAGGATGAGAACACATCAAAATTGTGGCTAAAGACACATCTGAAGATTAAAGTCACAATGGCCAGATTTGTATTCTTCCCTAAATGGAAATTCTGGTACCACCCCTTGAGATTTCCCATACAAATAAACCATTATCTCATTAGAGGTGGGCTATCATCTCCCACCCACTAAGACTAAAACCAAGACTATGAATACTAAGACTAAAAACAACACTACCCAAGCCTACAGATTACTGACCAAGGTTAATGATGTCATCCACATACCCTTGCTACTATTAGATCAATATTAGCCAAACTGCCATACTTATTATCTTATTGGTTGATTATAGTTTTGACTCACATTGTACCTACCTTGTAATTTTGCTTTGTAAAACTTTCTCAGAGACGTAGGTTGGCTGGCAACCTACTGGGGACATCTCCTGTCTCTAAGGAGCTATTCCTATTCCCCATCCCTATTCCCCAATAAATTTTCCTACTCTTAACCTCTGCTGCTCCTTAGAATTCATTCTTCAACTTCAGGGAACACATATCTGACATCCAGCAGGTCAGAAGTTACACTTCGTCCCCTAAATCAATCCTATGCACAAAGGCCATGGAAGCAAAATCTGTATTTCCAAAAAACTGTATTTTCCTCATTTCCTTTTCTTTTTCCAGATTCCAAGTGGTTTGTCACCTAAAATTACCTTACCTAAGAGGAAATAGGCAACTTTATAAATCTGCTAAAATAATCCTCGTAAACAACAATAAGTAAGCCCAAGAGACAAGGGGAGTAAAAGGAGAACAAAAATAAAAGCAAGAAAATCATCATAAGATCGAGTTTTTGATGCCCATTTTTTAAACATAATCCCCTAATTATTGTTAAACTGCCTAGGAATATCTTATTCTGTTCTTCCCTTCTTTCAATGAGAAGTCCCATTATAATACTACTGACCCTGAAGAATCAAACTAAAGCATTCCAGTTTTTTTACTTATTAAAGTTTTACTTTGCAAAAACAAAGAGATTAAGAATCATGTGTGCTAAACCGGGCGAGGTGGCGCATGCCTTTAATCCCAGCACTCAGGAGGCTGAGGTAGGCGGAGCGTTGTGAGTTCAAGGCCAGCTTGGGCTACAACACGAGCACAAGGCCGGCCTGAGCTACATAGTGCGACCTTGCCTCAAAAAACCAGGGCTGGGAGTTTGGCTCAGTGCCTTAAGTGCCTGCCCTGGCAGGCGCGAGGTAGTGAGTTCAATCCCCAGTGCCGCAAAAAAAAAAAAAAAAAAAAAAAAAAAAGAATCATGTGTGCTAAAAATTTTAAGTGATAAATATCCTGAAATTTTACTTTTAGAAAAATCATTATACGTAAGCGTAAATGTCTTTTATGGTAAACAAAAAATAACTAATACATTTATTTTGTTTAACAATTTCTTCAAGATACAATAGAAAAAAAAAGAGGGGGTCCCGTGGCTCAGTGCTACCCTCCAGAGGAACACCTGGCCAGCCTCACAGGACACAGAGGTACTCAGCCCAGACCAGCTCAGGACCCCAGAGCTGCTCATCAGGGACTGACCAGCATAGCTGCAGGCGTTGGAGAGCTTGGGCTCCCCCCACCAGAGTGCAGAGCGCGCGTGAGCTCCATACTTCAGTGGAGCGGCCCACACCACATCTTACAGCTCGTGGCGGGCCCTGCCCAGCCAGAAGCAAGGCGCGGTACTGTAGGACTGGGACTCACCCAGGCTTGCGTGGTATAGCAGAACCCCTGAACTCCTTGCAGCCAGACTTAGGGTCAGGGTGGCCCACACTCCGGGGTACACTCTGCCTAGCTCCCTGGGACCAGGAGGCCTCGGCCCCCACCTGGGAAGGCAGAGGCTCCACCCACACACCCCAGGAAGTTGCCCTCACTGGCTGCGCACAAGATTCACCTCTACTGGGTCCAGCGGCTCAGCACGACCCACCAGGGGAACGCCTGGTCAGCCTCGCAGGACACAGAGCCACATAGGCTCTAGAAGAAAATGACAAAACGAAAGACCAAGAGGCAGTCTCAGTCCCCCAGCCCACTGAGAACAAACCCAAGAGACACTGAAATGGAAGACAGTGGGAGTCACACAACTGAATTTTCTGAAATGACAGAAAATGCAGTAAAGAAACAGCTTGATGAAGCTATAGAGAAATTCAAATCAGAAATATTCTCTCAGCTAAAAAGTGAAATAAGAATCATTATTAAAGAAATGTGTGTATCTAAAGAAGAGCAAGATAAAAAAAATAGAAGAACTTAAGAAAATGATCGAAACTTTGAATGAACAATATAAGACACAAACAGAATGCATGAAACAGATGCAAAGGGAAATGCAGGAAATGAAAAATTCCATGGAGAATTTGAAAAACTGCTTGAATGAAGCTGAAGATAGAATCTCAGATCTTGAAGACAGCATGGGAGATCATGGCCAGGAAAGAAAAGATCTCTTAAGAATACTAAGGAACCAAGAAACAACAATTCAACAGCTGCAAGACGATGCCAAGAGAAATAACATAAGATTAATAGGCATAAATGAAAAACCAGGGGTCAATACTAATGACCTACAAAGACTATTCACAGAAATAATAGCAGAAAACTTTCCAAACATGGGAAGAGAATCTGAAATACAGGTAACTGAGGCATACAGAACCCCAAATAATCATAACCAAAATAAACCTTCAGCCAGACATATAATAAGTATATCAGAAACACAGCACAAGAACAAAATACTAAAAGCTCTCAGAGAAAAGAAACAGATCACCTATGAAGGAAAGCCTATCAGAATCACGGCAGACTTCTCAACACAAACCTTTAAGTCGAAAAGAGCTTGGAGTGAAGTATTTCAAATCCTGAAAGAAAACAACTTTCAACCCAGATTGATGTACCCTGCAAAACTATCCTTAAAAATTGATGGAGAAATAAGATACTTTCATGACAAAGAAGAACTGAAGAAATTTACGGCCACCAAACCAACACTACAAAGAGTACTGAAAGACACTCTAGAAAGAGACAAAGATAGCCACAATCTTAAGAATAACAGCAAAAGGAAACCAATAAGTAGGGCAAATAGTTAAACAGAAAATGTAGAAAATCAACAACAGAAAGATATCATGACAGGGATAAACCAGTACTTATCAATTATATCAATCAACGAAAATGGTCTCAACTCAGCAATAAAAAGAAACAGACTAACAGAGTGGGTTAAAAAACAAAACCCAACAATATGCTGTGTACAAGAAACACATTTCACTCAAAAGGAAATTCACAGACTAAAAATCAAAGGCTGGAAAACAATACTCCATGCAACAGGAAGCCAGAAAAAAGCAGGGGTAGCTATTATGTTCGCAGACAATGCAAACTTCAAACCGAGAATGATCAAGAGAGATAAAGAAGGTTACTACATACTTGTTACGGGAAAACTTCAAGAAGAAGAGATTACAATCATAAATATATATGCACCAAACATAGGAGCACCCAACTATGTAAGACAATTCTTAATAGATATGAAAAACCAAACAAACAATAATACAGTTATAACAGGAGACCTTAACATCCCACTGTCACAGAGAGACAGATCAACCAAACAAAAAATCAGCAAAGAAATAACAGAACTGAATCAAACTTGGGAACAAATGGACCTAGTAGATGTGTACCGAGTACCCATCAACATCAGAATATACATTCTTCTCAGCTGTACATGGGTCACTCTCTAAAATAGATCATATACTGGTCCACAAAACATGCTTAAGTAAATGCAAAGGAACTGAAATAATTCCACGTATATTATCTGACCATAGCGCAGTAAAATTGGAAATGAATGACAAAAAAACCTACAATAACCGCATAAACACATGGAAATTAAATGATACTCTTCTAAATAACCAATGGGTCACAGAAAAGGTTAAAGAAGAAATTAAACAATATCTAAAATTGAATGAAAATGCAAATACAAATTACCGGAACCTGTGGGATACAATGAAAGCAGTCCTCAGAGGGAAATTTATAGCACTAAACTCCCACATCAGAAAAACAGAAAGAACACACATAAACAACCTAATGCTGCACCTGAAACTTCTAGAAAAAGAAGAGCAAGTCAAGTCTAAAGCCCAAAGAAGGGAGGAAATTATGAAGATTACAGCAGAAATTAATGCAACTGAAACTAAGAAAATACAAAGAATTAATGAATCAAAGAGTTGGTTCTTTGAAAGAGTAAATAAAATTGATAGACCCCTAGCCAACTTTATCAAGAAGAGGAAAGAAAAAACTCAGATTCATGCAATAAGAAATGAAAAGGGTGAAATCACTACAGACCCGGAGGCAATACAGAAGATCATCAACACCTACTTTGAAAACCTTTACTCACATAGATTTGATAACACAGAAGAAATGGACAGATTCCTAGAAACCTACGAATTACCAAAGCTGAGTCAAGAAGATGTAAAGCTGCTGAATAACCCAATTTCGGTTAATGAAATTGAAAATGTAATTAGGATCCTACCAACAAAGAAAAGCCCGGGCCCTGATGGATTCACTGCTGAATTCTACAAGAAATTTAGGGAAGACTTAATGCAAACACTCCTCAAACTCTTCAATGAAATTGAAAGGGAAGCAAGTCTCCCTAACTCATTCCTGGAAACAAGTATTACCCTAATACCAAAACCAGAGAAAGACCCAACCAAAAAAGAAAATTACAGGCCAATCTCCCTAAGGAACATAGATGCAAAAATCCTCAATAAAATACTGGCAAATAGAATACAGCAAGTTATCAGAAAGATTATACACCATGATCAAGTGGGATTCATCCCAGGAATGCAGGGATGGTTTAACATATGCAAATCAATAAATGTAATACACCATATCAACAGGGCCAAGGACAAGAACCACATGATCATCTCAATAGATGCAGAAAAACCTTTCGACAAAATCCAACACCCATTCATGATAAAAACCCTACAGAAAATTGGAATAGATGGTCTCTACCTCAACCTGATAAAAGTCACATATCATAAACCAACAGCCAACAACTTACTAAATGGAGAAAAACTGAAAACTTTCAACCTAAAATCAGGAACAAGACAAGGATGTCCATTATCACCACTCCTATTCAATATAGTTCTGGAAATATTAGCCAGAGCAATTAGACAAGAGAAAGAAATAAAGGGAATAAGAATAGGAAAGGAAGAAGTGAAATTATCATTATTTGCAGACAATATGATACTCTACATAGAAGACCCCCAAAAATCCATTAGAAGACTTCTAGAAGTAATAACCAAATTCAGTAAGGTAGCTGGATACAAGGTGAACACTCAAAAATCAATAGCATTCCTGTACACAAACAACAAAGTCACTGACAGAGAAATAAGGGAAACCACACCCTTCACTATAACATCCAAAAAAATGAAATACTTAGGAATCAATCTAACAAAGGAAGTAAAAGATCTATACAGTGAAAATTGCATTACTCTAAAGAAGGAAATCGAAGAAGATTTCAGAAAATGGAAAGATATTCCCTGTTCATGGATAGGAAGAACAAACATTGTGAAAATGGACATTCTTCCAAAATTATTATACAGATTTAATGCAATCCCAATCAAAATACTACTTGCCTACCTCACAGAGCTAGAGAAAGCATTCCTGAAATTCATCTGGAACCAGAAAAGACCTAGAATAGCAAAGGCAATTCTGGGCAACAAAGGGAAGGAAGGAGGGATCACAATCCCCGACTTGAAACTATACTACAAAGCTACTGTGATAAAATCAGCATGGTACTGGAATCAAAACAGACTTGAAGATCAATGGAATAGATTAGAAGATACACCCACAACTACAAACACACTTAGCCATCTCATCTTTGATAAAGGGGCCAAACATGTACATTGGAAGAAAGATAGCCTCTTTAACAAATGGTGCTGGAAAAACTGGCTTTCTATATGCCATAAACTAAAACTAGATTCATGCCTATCACCATGCACTAAAATAAAGTCAAAATGGATGAAAGATCTGAATATTAAAACAGAGACACTAAACTTACTAGAAGACAGAGTAGGTTTGCACGGGAAACACTTCCCAGAATCAACAACTGGGATCTCATCTTACTAAAAAGTTTTTGCATGTCAAAGGAAATCTCCAACAGAGTAAAAAGAAAACCCACGAATTGGGAAAATATCTTAGCCAACTGTCCATCAGACAAAGGACTTCTATCTATAACATATAAGGAATTAAAAGAAATCAGACCCCAAAAATTCAAGGACCCAATCCAAAAATGGGCATCTGAGATGAGTACACACTTCTCAGAGAAAGAAATACAAATGGCAAATAAATATATGAAAAAATGTTCAACATCAATGGTCATTCGGGAAATGCAAATGAAAACAACAATGAGATTCCATCTCACCCCAGAAAGAATGGCCAAGATTAAAAAATCAACCAACAACAAATGCTGGAGGGGCTGTGGGGAAAAAGGAACTCTTCTCCACTGTCAGTGGGAGTGTAGACTGGTGCAACCACTGTGGAAATCAGTGTGGAGATTCCTCAAGAAGCTAGGATTAGAGATGCCATTCAACCCAGCTATCCCTCTTCTGGGCATTTTCCCAGAAGAATTGAAAACATCATACCACAGTGATATCTGTGCACCCATGTTTATAGCAACCCAATTTGTAATAGCCAGATCTTGGAAACAACCCAAGTGTCCATCAATCAAAGAAGGGATAGAAAAGATGTGGTATTTTTATGCAATGGAATACTACTCAGCTATTAAGAAAAATTGCATTGAGACTTTTATAAGTAAATGGTCACGACTTGAGACCATACCCATAAGTGAAATAAATCAAACCCACATGTGTAAATACCGTATTGTCTCCCTAGTGTAAGAAACTGAAAAAGTATATATGATCCAAAATCTGTAATAAATACTATGGAAGGGTAAAAAACAGCTTGAAGAGCAAAAGTAAATGGGAAGGGAAAAGGGGGAAAGAGGGAAGGGAAAAGGGAAAGATATAAATCTGTATATATGTATATGTAAGATAACTAAAACAAACACACTGCTGAATGTATTTGTTATTGAGAAAGGACAATTAATACTGATATGATTAGATCAATTTTACATGTCTATATCTGTTAATGTAAACAACCATTTTAAAGATAATGATATGCAATATTGCAACCATTGTCAAGTTTCTATTATCCTGTTTTGTAAACCTATAATGTTACTGTTGTGCATTTACTCTACTCGTTTGTCTGCTTTGTTTTTTTGTCTTTGTTATACATGTCCTTTTTTTTTCTGCTTAAATAAAAAAAAAAGAGAGAGAGAGATACAATAGATAATTATGGTTTCCCATGACGGTTGAAAAACTGCAAAGTCAAACGGGCACACATTGAGAATAAAGACAGTGTAAGAGAAACAGGGATTGTCTACAAACTGAAGAAACTACACCAATGTATATAAAAATAGGAAGTAATTTAGAAAACAAAGAATGCTGTTTTGTTTTTGGGGGGGTTTTTTGGTACCGGGGATCAAACTCACAACCTCATGCCTGCCAGACAGGCCCTTAGGCCACTAAGCTAAATCCCCGGTCCTGTTTTTTTTGAGACAGGGTCTCACTATGCAGTTCAGGCTGACTTTGAGCTCACTTGGTAGTCCAGGCTGGTCTGATCTCACAATGATCCTCCGGCCTCAGCCTCCCAGGTGCTGTAATCAAAGGCGTGCACCACCATGCCTGGCTAAAAAACACAGAATGCTAAATGGAAAGATCTGAGTAAAAGAAGAATTTTATGTAAGAAGAAATCAATGAAAAAAATTGTGCTGTTTTGGTTTTTTGAGACAGGGTCTCATTTTGTAGTTCAGGTTGCCCGGACTTTATGAACAAAACCCCAAATGCACAGGAAATATTACAAAGAATTAACTGGGATCTCATCAGATTAAAAAGGTTTTGCAAAGCAAAAGAAACTACCAACAGAATTAAGGACCATTCACACAATGGGGAAAAATTTTGCCAGCTATGTCTCAGACAAAGGACTAAGATCTAGAATATATAAAGAACTCAAAAAAAAAAAAATCAGACCCACCCAATTTAAAGAGCCAATCCAAAAATGGGCATCTGAAATAAACACTTCTCAGATGAAATACAAACAGCAAATGAATACATGAAAAACGTTCAACATCACTAGTCATTCAAGAGATGCAAATTAAAACAAGCATGAGATGCCACCTCATCCAGAAAGTATGGCTATTATGAAGAAATCAGCCCGATGTGGTGGCACATGCCTGTAGTCCCAGCACTTGGGAGGCTGAGGCAGGAGAATCACCAAGAGTTCGAGGCCAGCCTAGACTACATAGTGAGTTCAAGACCAGCCTGAACTACATAGGGAAACCCTGTCTCAGAAACAAACAAAAGAAGAAGAAGAAGAAAAAAATCAAAGAGTAACAAATGCAGGTGGGGATGTGGGGAAAAAAGAATCTTTCACCACTGTTGATGGGAGGGTATATTGGTGCAAACAATGTGAAAATCAGCGTGGAGATTCCTTAAAAAACTAAAACGAGAGGTTCCATTTGACCCAGCTATTTCTCTGCTTTGTACTTTCCCAAAAGAATTTAAAACTTCATGCCACAGCAATAGAAGCACAGTCATGTTTGCAGCACCACAATTTATAATAGCTAAATCTTGGAAACAGCCCAAATGCCCATCAAATGATAAATGGATAAAGATGTGGTTTAATACAATGGAGTACTATTCTGCAATAAAGAAGGATAAACTTGAGACACTTCTCAGTAAATAGATATACCTTCACATCATACTCTTAACTGAAATAAATGGGACACATGTGTTCAAATGTGGCACTGTTTCTCCTATGTGAGAAACCAAAAGGGTAAATAAGAACCAAAATGTATAACAGATATTGGGAAATAGAAAATGTTCAAATGGGAAGGAAACAAAAGAGAGAAAAAGAAAAAACAGAGAATAGATGGAAAAAATGGAAACAAAGCTTTTGCAGATAAGGAAGGGAAGAAAAGTAGAAGGGAGGGGAGGGGAATGAGGAACAAAGAAGAATCAAGATATATTATATACAGGTAAAAATTCCCTATGATGAGTGTGATCATTATGCATATCTAAAGTGTATCAGTAAAATTAATTTTAAAAACCATATAACTGGACATGGTGGTGTACACCTATAATCCTAGCATTCAGAAAGAAGGTTGAGACAGAAAGATCAGGAATTCAAGGCCAGCCTGAACGACAATGAGATTCTCAAAAAATAAATAAATAAAACACTGTAAATCCCACCAACTGCTGTCTTTCATTTTAAAATTTGAGCAGAACTTCCAGGAAAGGCTGAAAGGACACTCCAAGCAATGCATTACTTACAAAATGAAAAATTATAAGCAACATGTGTGTTCAAAACAAAGAGTTAACTATGATATAAACTAATCAACATATTTGACAACAAAAGTGACAAAAGTGAAAGTTTAAAAAATAAGACCATGCAGTATAATTCTGAAATTTTTAAAAGACACAGTAGAAAAATCGCATTTATTATGACTTTACTCATGTAAACACAGAGATTACAAAGTAATCACAAGTACTGTTGCAGAAAACAGGTCAAACACAGAAAGAAACAGTACCAAGAAGGTTCAGGAGGTGTTACATTGTAAGGCTCACAAAGACAGTAAAGAATACCTCACATTATATTGCAAGGCCACCAGCCACACAACGACAGTATACTTATTGAATAAAATTTAAATAATCTATATCAGAATCATAATCACATCATTATGTGAAAACACAGTTGTCAGAATCAAAATGAGGTCACTTGTATCAACCCTAATAAATAAATACAGCCAGGAGGATAGGAAGGCAGGGTTATCACATTCAACGGCCCAGCAGTAATGATCACAAAGACTGCCAGAACCACAACCTTGCACAAAGGCCACCACGACCTTATATAAAAACTACTTCTGCAAGAACATTTGCCCAGCAACTGTTTGTTCAACCTTGGACTGCCACCATGCAATATTCACCCTTGGAGCCAAGGATTACTGTTTTAAAGTATTTTGTTACCCTCATTTTTGCCCCTGAAAATTTTACTTTGCTTCAAACTCTTTAAATATGCTCATAGTTTACTACAACACACATATTCCCATTGCAAGATTCTTTGAAAACTCTCTTTCTAATCATTATTTAGGTTGGAAACTAACATCAAAAAAAGTAGCTGTATCTTCCAACTGTGAAAATTTAGAACATTAAATTATAAAATTCCAGAAGCAACATAGTAGAAAGGGTAGATAAGATTGGGTGTAGTTATGACTTTTATTTGTTATCTTTTTAGATATAACACTTAAACTGTGACTCACAGAAAAAAAAAAAGAAGTGATAAGTTGGACTTCATTAAAACCAAAATTTTATGCTCTATGAAACACAACACCAAGAAAAATTAGAGAAAATAAACAATCCAATTTTAAAAATTGGGCAAATGGACACTTCACCAAAAAAGATATACACATAGCAAATAAGCATATAAAAAGATGATTGAGGAGGGTATGGTGACACATCCCTGAAACCCTAGCACTCCTATAATCCCAGCACTCTGGAGGCTGAGGCAGGAGGATCACTTCAAATTCAAGACCACCTTGGGCTACACAATGAGTTCAAGACCAGCCTAAACTACAAACAAAATAAACACAAACAAAAAAAGATGCTCACATTACAGAGTTTGTCATACCTCAGACAGCTATAACCAGGGGCCATCTTGAGAGGGGCTTATTGTTTGGGAGTAAGCTACTCTGAGGATCAGAAGTTACAGAACAACCTGATCTGTACCTGGAGTACGTACCGCCACAGTGCATTGGCGGGAAACACCAATGAGAGACGAATGTGGACAGGAGAAAGATTAGTCACAGACCTTAGAAGTTTAAGCAGTGGGAAACTTGACCTGTGGAGAACACAGTGACAGGAAACACCACCCAATGTGGTTAGGAGCAAGACTCTTTGCATATAGTTTTTTGAGAAAGCTGAAGTCTTAAAGTATCAGGATCAAATTCAGCAGATTACTTGGCTCTCTTTAATAAACTCCAACACAGAACTTAGTGGTAAGGCTGCTTTTGCCAATCTCTGACATATTCAGGGATACACACTCTGGGAACAGACACAGGCAGCCTCTGAGGCACAGACACCAAATCACTTATGAAGGCAAACCCATTGGAATAACCTCAGACCTCTGCAGAAACCCTAAAGGCCAGAAGGACAGAAAACAATGTATTTCAAATACTGAAAGATAGTAACTGTCAGAATACTACATGCAGCAAAGCTATTCTCAAAATTAAAGAAATGAAGACCTTCTAAGACAAGTATTAACTAAAGAAAATCATGGCTACTAAACCAGCTCTGTAGAAGATATTTAAAGGAATCCTATATACAGAATAGACAAGAATTAGGAATGAATCAAATATTAGAACAGTAAAATATGACATGTATTTCTATAATAACCTTGAATGCAAATGTTCTTAATTCCTTACTTAAAAGACACAGAGACACTGGATTAAAAAACAAGACCCAACTCGTTCCTACTTGTAAGAAACACACCACACTACCAAAGACATGCACAGATCAAAAGTAAAAGAATGGAAAAATAGGCCAAGCAAATGGAACTTGAAAGCAAGCAGAAATAGCTACATTCATATCCAACAAAGCAGACTTCGAAATAAAATTAAGACCATAACAAAGAATGCCATATATATTGGTAAAGGGAACATTCTCCTAAGAAGATACAAACATAAATATATATGAACCAAACATAGTGTACCCAATTTCACAAAACAAATAAAATTCAACACAGAGGGACACATAGGTCCCAATACAATAATATATGGATGAGTTCAATATTCCAGTCTTACAGTCATCCAGACTGGAAAAAAAAAAGAGAAACATCAGAGTTAAACTACCAGACAGATCAAGCAGACTTAATAGATATCTACAGAACATTTCACCCAACAAGTAGAAAATGCATATTCTCAGCAGTTCATAGAATTTTCTCAAAACAGATCATATTTTAAGTCATGAAGCAAGTCCTAACACATACCAAAAATAATAATAATCTCTGTCATTTTATCAGATCACAATGGAATGAAACTAGAACCTAACATTAAGGCCACACGTGGTGGTGCATGCCTGTAATCCTAGCACTCAGGAGGCTGAGGGATGAGGAGGACTGCCAGGAGTCTGAGGCCTGCCTAGACTACATAATGAATTAAACGCTAGCCTCAACTTCATAGTGGGACCTTGTCTCAAAAAAAAAAAAAAAGCAACAAATCAACATTAACAGAAACCACAGAAACTACACAAACACGTGGAGATTGAACAATTTACTTCTGTGGAATTACGGGTCACAGAAGAAAGTAGAAATGAGGAAATTTAAAATTTCTAAAACCAAATGAAAATAGAAATATAATATTACCAGAACCTCTGGGATACAGCAAAGGCACATTTATAGCTACGAGTGCCTACATCAAAAGTGATCTCAAATAAATATCCTAATGATGTATCTCTAGGTTCTGGAAAACAAGAACAAACCAAAACCATACCAACAGAAGGAAAGAAATAATAAAAATCAGAGCTCAAATCAATGAGATAGGCTAAAAGAACAATTTGTAGGATAACACAGGGTTGGTCCTTCAGAAATATAAACAAGATTGCTAAATCCTTAGCCAAACTAACCAAAAGAAAAAGCAATCTCCAAATCAATACAAATGATGAAAAAGAGGATGTTACAACAGATACTACCAAAATCCAAAGGATTATTAGAGAACCTAAATTCTAAAGAACTGAAGAATTCAGAAGAAATGGTCTTTAGACACAAATGATCTGCCAAAACTGAACCAAGAAGATGTAAAAACTCTAATAGATCAGTAACAAGCAATGAGATGGAAGCAGTAATAAAAATGTCTCCCAACAAAGAAAAGCCCAGGACTAGACAGGTTCACTGCTGAATATTACAGACCTATAAAGAACTGACACTAATACTCCACAAATTTTCCACGAAATAGGAAATAAGTACCTTCAAACTCATTCTATGAGACCAACATCACCTTGATATCAAACCTGAAAAGGTCACAACAAAAAAAGTAAATTACAGACCAATATTCTTGATGAATACAGAAGCAAAACTCCTTAATAAAATACTTTTCGTCAAATTCAATATCACATTTAAAAAATCATACACCATGATCAAATTGGTTTCATTCCAGGAATATAAAGAAAGGCCAAAATACACAAATCAAAAACATAATACATCATAAAGAGAATTAAGAATAAAAATCACGATTTTCTCAATTGATGCAGAAAAAGCCTTTGAAAAAATTCAAACTCCTTTTATAATAAAAGCCCTGAATAAATGAGGAACTGAAGGATCATTCCTCATTTTTTTACATAACAGACCCACAGCCAGCACCAGTCTGAATGGCAAAAAAACTAAAAGCATTTCCTATAAAATCAGGAACAAGGAAAGGATGTCCACTTTCATCATTCCTATTCAATATGGTTATTAAAATTTTAGCCAGAGAAATTAGGCAACAGAAGGCAACAAAAGTGATACAAATAAGACAGGAAGAAGTCAAATTATCCTTAAATGAAGAAGATATGATCCTATATTTAGAAGACCCTAAAGACTCCAGCAAAAGACATTTACAGCTATCAGATAACTTCAGCAAAGTAGCAGAACATAAAATCAACATCAAAAAATCAACAGCTTTTCCATACACCAATAGTGGACTAGCTGAGAAAGAAACTGGGAAAACAATTCCACTCACTACAGTTTCAAAAAACAAACAAAAAAACTACCTAGAGAACAATCAAATCAAGGAGGTAAAAGATACCTGCAATGAAAATTCACTAAATAGACCAATAACAAGCAATGCACATGACACTGAAGAAAACTGAAGACACCTTTAGAAAATGGAAAGACCTCCCATATTCATGGGTGGCAGAATAATATTGTTAAATGGTCATACTACCTCAAATCTACAAATTCAATGCAATCCCCACCAAAAAGTTCCAATGACATTCTTTACCAAACTAGAAAAAACAATCCTAAAATTCATTTGGAAACACAAAAGATCCAGAATAGCCAATGTAATCCTAACCAACAAGAGCTAAGGTTAAGGCATCACAACCCTCAAATTCAAATTATACCATAAAGACATAACAAAAACAACATGGTACTGACACAGAAACGGACACACTGACCAACAGAACAGAATAAAAGATGTAGAAACAGATTCATGCACCTAAGATATCTAATTCCCAAAAAGAAGTCAAAAATATATGTTACAGAAAAGATAACCTTGGTCAGGCATGGAGGTGCTCGCCTGTAATCCCAGGATTCAGGAACACCATGAGTTTAAGACTAGACTGGGCTATGTAGTAGTTCAAGGCCAGCCTGAGATATATAGTGAGACCCTGTCTCACAACAAACAAACAAACGAAAGATAGCCTCTTTAATAAACGGTGCTGGGACAATTAGACATGCACTTGCAGAAGTCTGAAACTAGATCTCCATTCCTTACCCTATAGAAAAATCAACTCAAAATGGATCAAATACTTAGGTATAAGACCTAAAACTTTGAAACTCCTAAAGGAAAATGCAGGGAAAATACTTGAAGCAATAGGCACAGGCAAACACTTCTTGAACAGGGCTCCAATAGCAAACTCTTCATACGAATTTGCATTTTTCCTTCAACAGTTTGGAGATCTTTAATATCGGCACTTTCAGAAATAATTTTACTGTTATATTTTTAATAACTACATTATATTCTATCACATAGATTATCAAAGTTTACTTAACTGGTCCCCTACTGAAGAACATTTAGTTCTTTTCCAATTCTGCTGTTATAAACAATGCTGCAAGTAACATGCTTGTAACATATTTCTGAATTTGTCATTTAGGAATTTGCTAGTAACATTTCAGAGACTAATCACAATTTTTGTATTCAGTTACACACTCACTGATAGTATTTGAAGAGTGCTGTTTTTCTAACATTCTTTAACCAACAAATATTGTCAAAGAATAAAAACATCCTAATTTTACACCCTCACAACCAGACTTGGCAGTTGTCACTTAGCAGGGTTCTTTGTTGTTACTGTTTTTATTAGTACATACTAATTTTATAAAATATTAGGCTCCTTCATCTGATAGTCTCTATTCTACTTTCATGTCAGTGTGCATGTGTGTGTGTGTGCATGTGTGCACATGTGTGGAGAATCCACGTATTAGAGAAAACACACTGTATTTGTCATTGAGTCTAGCTTATTTTGCTGAACATTTTCCTGAAAATGACATAATTTTATTCTTCTCTATGGCTGAATAATGCTGTATTGTGTATGTACACGTTTTCATTTTTCATTCACCCACTGACAGGTACCTTGGCTCATTCCGTATCTCGGCTACTGTGTATTATGCTGCAGTAAACACTAGTGGGTAGAAATCTTTGTGGCATTCTGACTTTAATTCTACCAGCAGTGTAGATGGGTTCTTTTTTCCCTGCATATTTGCCGACTTTATTTTTATTCTTTTTTTCCATAATTTTTATTAGTGTACACACACACACACATTGATTATAGAAGTTACTGGGTTCCACAATTTGAATATGTATATGTTCAGATATGTACAGATGAGACACAAAAACATACTAAAATTAAAATTTACAGTCTCGTTTTGTGACATCACTTTTTTGTCTTAAAAAGTCACTACAGGGCCAGGCATAGTGGCACACACCTATAATCCTAGCATTTGGGAGACTGAGGCAGGAGGATCATCACAAATTCGAGGTCAGCCTGAACTGTATCATGAATTCAAATCTGGAATTAGCTACACAATAAAACCTTGTCTCCAAAAACAGAGAACAAAAATAAATCACTACAGGAACAGGGAAAGCTAACATTCTTAACAGGACACATGCAGGGCATGCTCAAAATCCTAGCAAATGAACTTCAAAACCTATTATGCAGCACTTTATAATCTAACAAATGTTACAGATATGGACACTTGATATAAAAAATATGGAAAATATTTTCAAAGAAGTACAACACAGGACTGAGGGTGTAGCTCAACGGTAAAGAGCTTGCCTAGCACATAAGGTCTGGGTTCAACTCCGAGCACTCACCACACACACACACACACACACAATCAAATAAGAACACAAATCAATAAAATCAACATTCAGACTTAATATAGTCATTTTCTATGACACAAAAGTCTCTCAGAGAGACTATCCAAATAGCAGATGACAGTCATAACTCCAGGTTCCCAAGGAAAACACCAGTATGAGAAAACAGGAAGAACTATGAAAACGCTGGCAATGATTACTGGCGAAAGTGCCTCCTATATTTCGTTTATACCTTTTGTATTCTGAATCCTAAATCCTAATTCTTAGCCACAAACTTCATACAAAATTTGTCTCTTAAATCCTTTTATGCCTGCTCTAAATCTTCAATCTTGAAAATTAATACTCCTCATTCAAATTGCCATTACAACCTTACTACCCTGAAACTAACATAATAATTCATTTTTGCTAATTATCTTCTTCATCCTGTTTGTTTTCATTTCTACACTTTCTTTTTTTTTTTTTTTTACAATATTTAGTTTTGTTTTGTTTTGTTTTATTTTTTTTGTCAGTACCAGGGATTGAACTCACAACCTCATACCTGCCAAGCAGGCACTTAAGCCACTGAGCCAAACTCCCAGCCCTTACACTTTCTTAAAACTGAAGATATTCTAATCAGTGTCACATAGAAGTAGAACACTTACTCAAGATTTTGCAGTATGAACTTGACCGAGAAAACATGGTTCCATAGAAGTCTCCATATAATTTTGTAGGTGTTTTTCAATCCATCACAAAACTATGTACATTAATAAGCTTCTTAACAAACATACCACACTTAACTCAGAACCCATTTTACATTAGCATTCAGTTAAATATAGTTCCTATTTTCAGAACTGTGGGAAATTCTATCTAGAGTCATCTATAATTTTAATGAACAAGCCAGCACAGACACCTACATTGTTAATTAATGCAGAACTGAATACAAACTATTAAGTTTGTTTCTCAAAGTGGCTATTCACCTATGGCATCTGATTCAGCCCCTCTCCAAAATTTCTCAAGTGCTAAGACACAACAGACTTCTATCTCCTGAGTCTTTCCTGCCTAGCCTACAAGCACACGATACTACACTGTGCAGGAAAAATGTATCAGAACCACACACATATCTAAATGCAACCTGATCTTGTTTTCATCAGGGCAGATCAAGTACACCAAAAGCAAAGGTCCACCTAAATTTAAACTCAGTGGTTCAGTATGTAAAAGCTGGAATCACTCAACATCCAATTTAGGCATTTATAAGTCTCGGGAATTTAGTTAACTTCTTTAAGTCTAAAATTCCCTTTTGTAAAGTGGCACTAATAAATAATATCAGCTTCAGCCTGGCATAGTGGCACATGCCTGTAATCCTAGCACTCAGGAGGCTGAGGCAGAATTGCCAGGAGTTCAAGATCAGCCTGGATTACATAGTAAGTTCATGGCCAGCCTGAACTACACAGCAAAACCCTGTCTCAAATATGTATCAGCTTCACATGTTGGAAAAATTAAGCAATAAATGTGAAGTGTTTAAATCAGAGCCTAGCATTTTGATAGACATATTACAAATTGTAGACAGATCATTAGATACATCTCCTCCCCCTGCAAATAAAACCTAAAATCAGAATCTAAAGGCTGGAAGACACTCAAAACTTAGCTGCGCCAATTGCATCACCTCAAAAACAAAGAAACTAAGCCCTAAAAACAATAACTGGCTTGCCTGATGTCACTGTGCTATCTAATTGCTAGTTGTTATCTCTGGTACTTAACGGCACTAAAACTTAGGTTTTACAGTTTCAATTCATATTCTCTCCACAGTCTTAAAATGTTTATTGTCCATCTCTCTGATAGCACTCAAAATATTTAGTTTTTCTGATTGCAACTTCACTGATTAACTACAAAGACAGGGCAAGATCATAGGTCTTTCCAACTCCAAAACTTTCACTCCACAATTTATTTTTACCCTAAAGTGGCTAACTTAAAAATATGTCCACAAAAACTAAGTCAAATACATTAAAAATCTCTACATATTCTTAGTTCTCTTATGATCATTTCAAAACTCTAAAACTTAAGTTTCTGTTTATAAATAGTAAAATAAAAAGTAATTTACCTCTTAAATGCAACCAAGTTGGGGGAGGCATTCTAGTCAGTATGAGACTAAGAAAATTACAACAAACTATAGTAGTAACTAAATTGGGTTTACAGACATCACACAATAACAATATTAAGTGAAAGAGCAAAGATTTTTTTAATGTAATATATAATTAAAATTGATCTGCATATTTTAGGCACATCTAGAGTATATGATGTTTTGATTCATCAAATATGGATAGACAGACAAAATGCATACCAAAATAAAGATTTATAATCTAATCTCATGAAGTCACTTTTTTCTGTTTTGAAGAACTACAAGAAGAGGGAAAGGCAAGACAATAAAATGTTCTGAACTGAGTGTGCTGGCATGCGTTACAGGATTAGAGATCCCAGGATTACAGATCTCAGCACTCTGAGGGGCTGAGGCAGGAGAACACAAATTTGAGCCCCACCTATGTAATTTAGCAATTTAGTGAGACCCTGTCTCAAAATAAAATAATAAAAAGGACTCAGGACATAGTTCAGGATGAAGGTCTTCAATTCAGTCACCAGTATTTAAGAAACTGAAAGAGAAGGGGCGGGAAGGGCATTTTAGATTCTTCTCTTAGGGTTTGAGATGACACACTGTAAATGACACATGCAAAGCTAAGTGAAAGACACATAAAAATTATGTGTCAGATGGTCGCTTGTGTCCTGAGCACACTGACTAAGCGGCAGTAAGGAGAAGGATGGATGCAGAGAAATAAAGACAAGGCAGTAGTCCACTTGAATGTGAGACATAGAGAACTCTTCTTCTGACACCAAAACTCTAGAGACACAACTCACTATATAACAACTCTCATGTTTGCGTTACTTTGAAATCTTACAACAAATCCTCCTTTCAACTTAAATTGACAAGGAGGTTTATAATCTTTGAAAATAAAAAGTTATTAAACATGATCCAAGGATGACAGGTGACATTCATTCATACATCATTACTTTCTATTTTGTTTCCTTCATAGTTCTTAGAAGAGTAGTTTGTGTTCCCTGTTCCTATTTGGCTATTTCCCAGTCATTTACTTCTCGCCTTGACTCTCCTGAAACTGAAACAGGTATGACCCAAATACCCTATGGGTGATCATTCTCAGTCTTTATTTGCCTTGACTGCTCTCCAACGTTTACACATTTTCACTTGCCTCCTTCTTCTCCTGCACGCTGGACTTGTACTTCCACCTGCCCACAGACCTTCTCAGCTGGAATGTCTACAACTCTAGTTCACTGGCATTTTCCTCCCCAGCCTGTTTCTCCTTCTCCTCTATCCTCAACCTCAGTCCATCCAATCATCCCCTGGGCTATCCAAATTACTCACAAGTCAAGAAGTACTATCCAGTTGAGTGTGGAAGTACACACCTATAATCCTAGCACTCAGGATGCTGAGGCAGGAGGATTACTGCAAATTCAAGGCCAGCCTGAGCTACATAGCAAGACCCAGTCTCCAAAAAAAAAAAGAAAAGAAAAAGAAAAAAGAAGAAAGAGTACTATCCTTTCTATCTCTAATTTTCCTGAAAATCTGTCTACTCTCTATCCTCAAACTCACTGTCTGAATTCAAGTTTTCATCATCTCCTAAGCCAGTGGTGGCAAACCTATGGCACATGTGTTATGTTTTTCCTTCCAAGACAAAAGATGCTAATGTACAAGTTCTACACTAAAAACTTCAGTATTCAGGTTTAACTGTACTGTTGGCACTCTGAGATAAATGAGTTTTGGGCTATAGTTTGGCAACTCAGAATGTAAAAGGTTTGCTATTACTGAACTAGACCTACAGACAGAAGTCCAGAAATTCTCATTCAGGGGAGAGGTTTGCGTTGGTGGTATAGTGGTTAGCATAGCTGCCTCCCAGTGGAGAGGCTCACTCAAGAATTCTTTTTTTTCTTTGTCTTTTTTCTTTTTCTTTTTTTCTTTTTTTAAGGGCCGAGCTTTGTAGGTCAGTGATAGAGTACCCTGGGTTCAACCCCCAGGATTCCAAGGGAAGAAAGAATCTTTTTAAAAGGTTCCAAATAATTGTAATGTGTAACAATATTGGGTAGTATAATTTTAATAGTACCTAAAATTTCCACATTTTCTAATTTTTCCCTTAATTAAGTCATTTTCTCTACCTAACCACCAGATGGTCAGACAGGTAAATATATTAATTATTGAACCACCAAGGATCAAATACACCAAGGACTAGATATACTAAGAAAGAAAAGATTTCCACTCTAAAGAGCTCACAGTCTAAGAGGGGAGAAGACAAGCAAACAAATTAGAAAAGCAATGTGAGCCGGGCGTGGTGGTGCACACCTGTAATCCCAGCACTCGGGAGGCTGAGGCAGGAGGATCATTGTGAGTTTGAGATCAGCCTGGGGTACAAAGTGAGTTCAAGGCCAGCCTGAACTGCATAGTGAGACTCTGTCTCAAAAAATAGGGGCAAGGATTTAACTGAGTGGTGTAAGTGCCTGCCTGGCAGGTGTGAGGTTGTGAGTTCAATCCCCAGTACCAAAAAAAAAAAAAAAAAGGAAGAAAAGCAATGTGATAAATTTTCTAAAAACATGTAGTGTAATACCTATTATACAGTATTTGTTAAATATTAGTACAGTGTTACATTTTATATCTAGATGCCCTCCCAAAGACTCATGGGTTCATAGGAGTTTGTGAGAGTGCTGGGTCATGGCTGTGTGACAGTGATTAGTCAACTGATTAGTTTAGCATGATTCTGGGAGTAGATGATGGACTTACTGAAGAGGGACAAACCATCCTGCATGTGGGTGGCACCAACCAATAGCCTTGCAGCCTGGATAAAACATAAAGTGACAGAAGGTAGGCTTACTGCTTCACTACCTCCTGCCGATCCTGCCATAGACTGTTTCTCCTCTGCCATGCCTTTGCACCATGATGCCCTATCTTGCAGCCAGCCTACTATTGACTGAAACCGTTACAAACTATGAGCTAAAATAAACTTTTCCTCCTTTAAATTGAAGGAGTTGAGTATTTTGTCCCAGCAAAAAGAAAGTAACTAAAACATACAGTGACTGCTTTATGAACTATATGTGAAGTACATCCATAAATCAAACTACAGATAAAGCACCTAGGTCTCAGAAAGCTTGAAATTTTACACAAGACCTTTTATCTTGGTAAGTGCAGAAGGAAAGGGCCTAAGTGATGATCTAATTCTAAGGCCCATTCTCTTCATTAGTATGAGGTGATCTGAGAGAAGCAAAAAAAAAAAAAAAAAAAGGAAATAATTCCTAGTGTAATCTGAACTGGGCCACAGCCAACTGAGAGAATAGGACAAGTTGCGAGAAGCACAATTAGTGAAGGATGTCAATGTCAGTCCATGTACAGGGGGATGTGGTGATGAGACCCAAGCTAGTATAGAGGGACCACAGCATTTAAGGGCCTTGTGTCGTTCCAAGATAAAAAGCCCAAGAAATCTACTGACACTGAGTAGGCACTAACAGATTTTAGGTAGAAGAATGATTTCAATTCATTTACACAAATTTTAAGTAAAAGAATGATTTTAACTGATTTGTTGTTTTGGTTTGGTTTGGTTTGGTTTTTGAATCAGTGACTCACTTTGTAGTACAAGCTGGCTTCGAACTCACTAAGTAGACCAGGCTGGCCTCGAACTCACAGTGATCCTCCTGTCTCAGCCTCCCAACTGCTGGGATTATAAGCATGCGCTACCACACCAGGTTTGATTTGCTTCTGATAAACATTAGCTGGAGAAAATACTTTTTGGAAGGTTTGCCTTATTTCAGATTTGATCATTTCAGACCTTTCTATGGCTTCTCACTATACATGAGATCCAAAACACTTCATACTACCTTCCCAGCCACCTCTTTTATAACTATTCTTATCTACATGCAAAAATTCTGGTAGTCCCCTTATTCTGTGCTAGACTATATCAAACTCTGGCATTTACCTAGTTCTTTCTCAAAATGGCCTTCATGCTCCTGACTTTCCTTGCCCTCATCACTTTCATCCTCCACAAAACTCTTCAATAATCACCATTCCCTGTTCTTCCCCACTCCAACCCTGTCTCCAACACAAATACATTACTTTTTCTTTTGTGCTGGCAAACTCTTCCTCTGCATCTCTATTGTAACACTTATCACATTATTCTGTTATTATTTAAGTGGCTGTCTCCTCCATTAAATCTCTGGCTTTTATCTCTAACCCCGGACACAGGAATTAGCTAGTTAGGAAAGAATAAATGTTCCTCATTATGTTAAATAAATGCCTATATCTATATTCTGAGTCCTCATTTACAAAGATAAAGAGACAGAAATTTTTTTTTAAATGTCATAGTCAGTTTTTTGTTGCTGTAAGAAAACATCTGAGGTTGAGTGATTTATTTTTTATTGGGGAGGTTATTTGCTCATGGATCTGGAAGATTAAAATCCAGCATTGGCATCTGATGAGGGACCCCTACTATTCCACACATGGAAGAAGATACAGATGACTGTGAAGAGTCACATGGCAAACCAGACCAAGTGAAAATACCAAGCTCACTTCATTACAACCCAATCTAGCAAGACCTAATCCTGTCTTGTGAAAAAAGCAATCTAGCCAGGCATAGTAGCTCACATTTGTAATTCCAGCACTCGAGAGGCTGAGATAGGAGGATCACTGCAAATCAGAAGCCATCCTGGACTACATGGTGAGTCCAAGATCAGAACTCTAGGCCAGAAACACAGAAAAGTCAAAAATGCAGTAGAGCACACCTGAAATCCCAGGACTCTGGAGGCTGAGGAAAAAGGTTTGAGTTCACCAGTTTAAGGCCAACTTGGGAAACACAATGAGACCTCAATTCAAAAACAGACAATAAACAGAAAAATCAAGCAAATTAACCAATACTGTGCAGCTAGTAAATAGAGTAAGGAAACCAACCCTTGTGGACTAGGGCTTCATAGTTTATTCTTTGTTCTTGTTGTTATTGCCTCTTCCTCCTAGTACCGGGATTGAACTCAGGGCCTCACACATCCTAAGCAAGAGCTCCATCACTGAGCTATATCCAGTCTCCTTTTTATTTCATAACAGTCTCACTAAATTGCCCAGGCTAGGCTTGAACTTGCCATTGTTCAGTCTGTTCTCCCATTAGCTGGAATTAGAGATTAGTATGTATTAAGTAGTAAGGTGGGCAGGGGTACAGTAATTATATAATGGAGAAACTGAGCAACACTTTAACCAGATAATGAAAACTATTATCATCTGGGGTGGGGGATGTACCTCAGCAGTAGTACATCTGCCTAGCAATGCATAAGGCCCTGGGTCCAATAACCAGCATCACAAAATAATAATAATAACAACATCACCTATGAAGAAAAGAAAGACATCATGGACCTCCAGATGTGATTATCTCTAAATGTGATTATCTCTAAAGAACACAACATCCCCTAGCAATAATTTTTCCAAGAATGTAAAATTTCAATCTAGTCACAAGGAAATTCTAAAGATAACACGAGTCACACTCTAGTTAAAAAAAAAAAAGGTAGAAAAATGCAATAGTCTGAATGTGTCTTCAATAGCAATATTAGAAGGTAGGTCCTAATTAGGTCATGAGGACTCTGCCTTCATGAGTGGACTTACAGGATGGCTGCCTGAGTGGGTTCATGTGGGGAAAGTGAGTTGTTGTACAGGTTTGGCCCCCTTCTAGAACACTCTCACTTCCACTTGCACCATGACATCTGTGTACACACAAGAAGGCCCTCACCAGATGTGGGCCTTCGATCCTGGACTTCCCAGATTCTGGAACTGTAAGAAGTAAGCTTCTCCTTGTTATAAATCACCCAATTTGGGGTAGTGTGTTACAGCAACTAACTGTGTAGAGGGAAAATATTCTTCAAAACTGTCATAAAATACAAGTAAATACTGTAAAAGTATTACAAATTAAAAGTAACATTACAACTACATATAATGTCTCTGTCATGGCTTGTATTTAGATGTCCCCTCAAAGCCTCATATGCACAGAGATGGAGCCCTTCAAAGCTGGGTGGATCTACAGTGCGTGACATTGGGATGAAGTATGTGATGCTGGGATTAAGGGTGGTTGATTACTAAATTAGTCCACTGATTGGTTTGGCACAGTTCTGGGTACGGATAATGGGAAGGCCCAACCTGGTGTGGGTGCTACCTGCCCAATGGGTAGAATATAAGGGACAGAAAGAGGGGTGCTGTAATCACTTACTACTGGCTGCTTGCTTCTTCACTGCTGGCCGCCTTCTGCCTGCCCTGCTTTGCTATGGACTGTTCCTCCTCTGTGATGCCCTTCTGTCATGCCACTTTGCCTGTCATGCCCAGTCAAATATGGCCTGAAACCTCTACAAACTGTAAGCAAAATAAACCTTTCCTTCTTTAAGTGTCAGGTATTTTTGTCTCCTCAACAAGAAAAATAACCAAGACAGTCTACTATCAATTTTTTTTGAGACTCTCACCATATGGTTCAGGCTGGCCTTGAACTTGCTATGTAACCCAGGTTGACCTCAAACGTGCAATGATCCTCCTGCCTCAGCCTCTTGAGTTCTGGGACTACAGGCATGTGCCACCATGCTTAGTATCAATGTAAATGTATGAAGTTCACAACTATAAGAAAATATTTCTATAATGCACTGAATTATTAAGAAGTGAGGGCTATAACTGATCCTAAAATGGCTCAGAAAATACAAAGAGAAAGCAAAAGCAAAAACAAGAGAATAAGAAAGGAGGAAGAAAGAAGAGATAAAAGAAAATGAGCAAATGATAAAGCAAATGGAGCAAAATTTTAACAATAGGTCAATCTGGTAAAGAATATAAAAATGTTCTTTGCATTATTTTAATTCTACAACATTTTATAAGCTTCAAATTACTTCCAAACAAGTAATAAAATACATTTATTCAGTTATACTTGTACTATCCAATACATTGCCCTTAGCTATATGAGGCTCCTGACCAGCTGAAATATGGTTAACACAAAGATGTGCCATTAATGTAAAATATACACATTCCATAGACTTAATGCAAAAGAATAAAGTATCTCAATAACTTTTATATAGATTGCAGGTAAAAATATTTTAAACATATTGTGTTAATTGAAATAATATTTTTACAATTTACTTTCTCCTTTTTACTTTTTTTAAAATATGACTACTGAACATCTTAACTTACATGCATGACTCATGTTTACACTGGACAGAGCTAAACTAGACAATCAAGCAAAACCACACTGTTAGGCTTCACACGACTTTGCAAACTTCTCTCAATTTCTTTCTGCTATAAATACACCTCTATCTCTAAAAATCATTTGGTTTTTAAGCAACTTAAAGGTAGGCAGGATGTCTATCCACTGCTATATTCCCAGTGTTTTAGTATTATACTGGTATCACATGTTACAAATAGTTGTTAAAACTCACTATCCTAAGAAAGAAGGGAGATCAAAAAGAATGAACTCATTCTCATTTCTCAATCTTTGCTTACACAACTCTCTCCTGCAATGAAACTTTTTCTCTTCCTCTCTGAATCCCCACATTCTTCATAACCCCATCCCTGGCCAGTTTCCTTCAAGGTTACTCCCCACTGACACTGTTTCATTCGAACTTCTCCTCCTCTGCAGTGTATAGCCTTCCCTGTCTGGAGTGTTTCCTTCACATATAAGCTCCTCGAGCAGAACTTGGGTCTCTTACTTACCCTGTCTCTTTCACAGTAACTAGCAGATTATTAACTGTATCAGTCAATTGAGCAATGAGGGAGGAAGAAAAGGTGCCAAGAAAGGGAAAGGATTTAAAGCCACAAAAATACGAATGTAGTCTCTAGCAGTCTTTGATATCTACTAACTGCACTTAGATAAATCACTTAATGAATAAATCACCAAGTTTCTACCTCATTTTTAAAATCAGAGAAACCTGATAAACATAAAAGAAGGCCTTCTCTTTCTATAATTCTGGAATAATTTAATCCTGTCTTTAGTAACATGTTTACATTCACTAGTAAAAGGAAATTTAACATACTACTCTTAAATCACAAGAAACAAATGTTGACACAGTTTACAAACCAGCCAAGGTACTAAATGTTGATCATCCTTCTGGCCATTAAGCATTTTAAATTCAAGTTTTTCTATTAAGCAAAATATTGCAGCTATCTCACTACAGTTATTGCTTTCCCAGAGCTTTTCAAGTCTCAAAGTGGCATCTTTCTAGTAAAGGAAGAAGAGAAGAAGGAAGAGTGGATAAGAGGGGGAAGGAAGGACAAATAAGAAGAAAAGCAAAAACCAAATTTCTGTGAAGTACCCTGGGAACTTATTGGCAATGTTCAGACTCTGCATTATACTATAAATGTATTATCCTTCTTTCAAAAATATTATTTAGCCAGGTGTGATGATGCACACCTGTAATCTGGGAGGCTGAAGCAGGAGGATCTCTGTGAGTTTGAGGCCAGCCTGGGTTACATGGAGAGTTCAAGCCCAGCCTATCTCAAAAAAATCATCAATAAATGAATGAATAATACACTAGCCAAAAGACACTATTCAGAAAAAAAATTATAATAGTTAAAATGAAAAGATACCTGAAAATGAAATGCTAAAAAAAATATAACTTTAAAGCATGCAGACTATTTCAAACACACCTCTAAATCAGCAACTATAGTTTTAACTTGGTGTCTTAATACCTATGCTGAGAAGGTTATCAGGAAAGGTACAATAAACTGATTAAATACTTGTTAGCATGGTGTTAAACTACTAACTTAAATTAAAAATGGAAAAACAGTAATAATTAAGTGATAAATACTTGTGAGTATATATGTCCGATAGAGTTAATAGAATACATATTTAGGTTCTAAACTAATGATGCAAAACACATTAAATGGTAAAATACCTGTTAGTATATACTACCTGTGGAGTTCATAAAATACATATTCTAATTTCTAAACTAGTAAAGCAAACCACAAGATTTCTTTAAGACTTTTAACAAAACGTGCCAATTAAATGCTGAGCGTTAACAGACTCATCACAAGACAAAAGTCAAAGCACTTCAAAAAAGACTCTGGATCCTATCCTAATTAAGTCTCTAGCTACCAGGGTAGCCTCATTTCCCACAAATCTCTGGATATCATCTCATTTCCTAAACTTAAGTGCTCACCCTCCTAATACAACCTGCACCTTTTATGACTCCACACCTTTGCCACTTACTGCTCCCTCACCTGCCCTTCCTTCCTTGGCTGTAAATACGTCCTCCCCATGAAGAATTCCTGATTGCACCTACACCCTCCCACAACGTGGCTCCCAGGACACACTTTGCTCTGCTACTGAGAACATCATAATTAAGTTTAAATGTCCATGTCCCCACCCAGGCTGTGAGTTCCAAATGGGAGGACCCAGATCTTATTAACCTGTTTTCCAGCCCCTACTACAATGCCTGGCATTTACTAAGCTCAAGGTTTAAATATACTGAACGGAAGAAAATCAACGCAGAGAAATACATTCCTATTAAAGAATGCATAATTTAACGCAGGGATTCTCAACTAGGGGTAATTTCGTCCCAAGGAGACAGTCGGTAACTTCTGGAGATAGTTTTAGTTGTCACAATAGGGAGGAGACTGCAACTAGCAACTAGTGAATCCAAGCCAGGAAAGCTGCTAACCATCCTATACGCTGGGGCAGCTCCAACAACAAATTATCTGGTCACAAATAACAAAGCCAAAGTTAAGAAACTCAGTCGCCAACTGACTTATTCAACTATGATGATTCAATAACGCATCCCAGCAATAATCACAATAAATTCCGAGTTACTAGTTTCACTTGAAACTTTTAAAAAGTTGACATGGATGCACTAGCACTAAAAATAACCTCTGTATCCTCTTGGTGCTTAACAACATTAAATCAAAAGTTCTAGAATGCATCCCATAGTTCTCAAAAACTGTAACTACCAGAATCTACTGTCGATTTGGAAAATATTTTGTTTTATTTATAAACTTTAAAGCAAACCACAGGCAAAGTTAAGTTCCACTTGTGGAACTATGACAGAAACACAATCTGAGGCATGAGGTAATCAGTTCCTTTAAGTCTGATAAAAGAAGAATCACAAATAAATCAGGCACAGATGTCTTTACTGTTTAACAAAGGAACTGACGGAGACAGTAAAAGGCAAGCCCTTCCTACTGACAAATCACTGCTTATCAGAATTTTGAAAAACTAAGAAAACACTGCGGGGGGAAAAACTCAAACCCCATCACAGGGGTTCCAATCACGAGCTAACTGTTTCTCCCCCTAGAAATGACAAGTCCCACATGACTTTAACAGTCTCTGAGAAAGACGCAGAACACTCCCTCACGGCAGGGCGTGGTGCCACTGGCCTATAATCCCAGCATTCTGGGAAGCTGAGGCAGAAGGATCCCACGTTCGAGCCTGGCCTGGGCAGTTTAAAAGGTACTGAGGATGTAACTGTGTGTGAAGGCCCTGGATTCGATCTATAGTGCAGTAAAATAAGAGTTCAGTAACTTACAGGGTAGGCGAGTTTACGTTATCCTAGGAACTGATTCCTAAACAACACACCCCCCAGATTTCCAGTGCTCTTTTTAGCTCCAAGATTTTTCCAGATTCCGGATTAGCGACAGCACTGGCAGAAACCAAAGAAGCGTATTACCACTTGATAAGGCTTAATTAAGATGCACTCACTCACGCATAGCTAAAATAAGGTCCTGGGGCTCAGAAGGGGTAAACACATTTTTAATTAAAAAAAAAAAAGAAGAAGAAGAAGAAGAAAGTTTCCAGCGGTGACAGCAGCTCCCTTCTCAGCTGACTTTCCGGTACGTGTCAGCCCCACGCGGGGCCCACGCCAGGCGGCTCCCGCCCTCGGCGCTGTCCAGGGCGGCGCGGCGTGTGCAGGTGCGCCGGGCCGGACCGGGCCGGGCCGGATCGGGCCGGGCCGGAGAAGGCGCACAGCCCGCGGGGTCCCCGGCTCCGGCGCCGCCTTCGCGGCGGGAGGCCGCGCGGGCGCCACACCCTCCGGCCCCGGCCACAGCCCCGCGCCGTCCCCGGGTGCCCGTGCCGGACGACCAGGCCTCAGCCGGGCTGCGGGGCCTAGAGCAGGAAGGCACCACCCTCCGCCCGCCGGCCCCGGGCCGCTCCCGCTCACGTGTCGCCGGACGACGGCTTCACCCTTACCCTCTGCAAGATCCTCCTCAACATGGCTCACACCGCCGGCGCCGCCGCCGCCCAGACGCTCCGGACCCCACGCGGGCTCCTCACTGCTCGCGGGCCCGGGGGGCACAGGGCAGCAGGTCGGGGCGAGGCGGTGGCGGCGGCCGCGAGGGCTGTCCCGACTTCCCCACAGGCGGCGAGACGGAGCAAGCGCGAGCGCGACGGCGACGCGGTAGCCAGCGAGCTCTCGCCCGCCCGCCGGGCCGCCCCCGTAACTGACAGCGGGGCGGGCCCGCCCGCGGCCGCCGAGGGGCGGAGCCGAAGCCGCCCCGCCCCCTCAGGCCTGTCCATCCTCGGGAGGCGGAGCTAAAAGGGGCCTGCCCCGAGTCTACTGCCAATCGGAAGCGGCGGTAGCGTGGGCGGCAGCGTGACGGACAGACGGTGGGACGCTGGCTCGGCAGCTCCTTCCGGCGAGCTGGAGGACTCTGGGCCGCCGAGCGTAAGCCCGGGCTCTGTCAGAAGACCGCGACCGCGTGCAGCCCGCCTTCTCGCCTCGAGGGCCGGGGAATCCGGGGGTCCTGGGCGCTAACTGGAGGAGGGGGCGATTCAGCCTGTTTTGTAAAATGTGTCTGTGCTCCCCTTCCCGTGGCCGTTCCTGCCTGGGGTCACGGCAGGGAGCCCGAGCCGGACCCAGGTTTGTGCAGTGACAGCTCAGCCCGAGTCCACACGGGAGGGAAACACAGACCTACCTCCCTAGCTGGGCTGCGCGGCTTCCTCTGCCTTCGCATCCCCTCCACCTCCCTGCCTCTCATTACAGCCACAGACAGGAAAGAACCGAAAGGGGACGAGCAGAAGCTGGAATCTGAATTGGCAGAAGTTCGGGGTTGTCCTTTTGGACCATGACGGTGTTACCGGGCCGGTGTCGTTAACATGTGGCACTTTCCCAAACCCATACTTAGCCTCTTCTGAAGAATGCGAGATCCTATTCGTATAATATATCAATAAATAGTCGTTAATGCCTATGTTTTACAGATTAAGAAAAAAGGAAATTGCAGATTATCACGTGTCCAAACAAGACCTGGACTTGGAATTGACCTCCAGGCAGTCTGTTACTGTTTAAACATGAAAATCAAAGCTCCCGTGCCTTCCCATTCTATCAGTATTCACAAGCCAAGAGACTCTCAACTTCCACCCTGGGCTGGAGTAGAAAAAAAAAGGCTTCATATTGCTGAAATAGGAAAGGAGAGGAGGAAATAATGGAATTAACCTTGCCCAGCATGGTCGACACACACGTTGAAGTCTATGAAGTTTGTTGGAAAAGTATACTGAAAAGTTGTGGCAGACTTATTTTCAAATGAGTTAATGAATGTGAAACTATTTTGTAAAGTGTAAAAGATTATATAATATGCATTTCTATCCCAAATATATTTTGTTTTTTTACTGTATGTTCGTCTCCATACTGCCTCAACAGTCATACCCACAACTAATACATTAATTGCTATTGATAAGGCACTTACAGAGCAAACACTTTTCCATCTTTTTAGGCACAAGTTTTATTTTCAGACAATATGAGAAACATTCTCAATGACACAGGGTGGTAAAAGTGACTGTTTTGCTTCTCAGAATTTACTTTAAAGCTCTTCATTAGTGGCATGTCCCATGTCCTTTTCCTGGAATTCTTATATAGAAACTTTTCATTAATATAATAGGCTCTCTACTACTTATTTAGACAGGTTGTTCAGAAATCTTTGTACTCCCTTGCAGTTTATAATTCCATCACTGGACTAGAGAACTTAATTACTCCTAAAGAAAATAAGCAGTGGTAGAGACATAATCATGTAAGAATGCCCTTCACTAATCTTACACATAGCAATCGTGCTTACCCTACTCATTTGTGACCACTAATTCCTCCTCATTCATCTCACATTTAAATTAACATCCCCACAATCATGGCTTCTTTGACCCCCATCAAGACCTCCAATCCACGGATTCTTTTGCTGTTTTTAAATGATTTACCACCTGCATACTTCCATCAAAACCCACCTTGAAGTACATGATCCAACTTGAAGTTGCCCCTTCTAAATATGCTTGATTTCTCCACTGATGTTTTCACCTAGTACAGTCCAGAACCTGCTCTGCTGCCCAGGAGCAACTGATTATCACTGGAGATGCAGGGTTATTGAGTTCCTTTCACATTTACAGACATAGAACTCAGGTCCTCAACATGCAAGAAAGAGAAAGAGAAAGGAAGGGGGATGGAAGATAAGTGAAAGAAAGGGAGAAAGAAAAGCAGGAAAGGAAGGGAAGGAGTAAGGAAGAAAGGGAAGGAGAAAGACAAATTTCAGACAGGTTTTTGGTAGTACAGTAAGTAAAACTTCCAAAGCATATAGACCCTTTTGCTTAGACTGTAGTGATTTAAAACATACCTGCCATTTCTTTGACTTTCTTCCCACCAAAAGGCTAATTCTCCACTTGAAAGTGGGCTGGACTTAGTGGCCTGTTGCAAATGACTGGAATGTGGTGGAGCTGACAGGGCATGACTTTTGAAGTCACCATACAGCTGTTTAACAAAAATGAGTGGAATGTTTTAGTATGTGATTTTTATCTCAGTATGCCTCCAAAAATAAGTCTTCTTTGGAAAATCACATGTAATAAATACATTTAATTAACTCCTTATTGTGAGTGTGCAGAGATACACAATTTTAAGTAAAAGTTGCTTTTTTATTAGTGTTATTTTTAGTGACAAAATAATTACACGTTTGTCAGGTAATGTGATGTTTTGAAGTACATGTGATAGGTGATGATCAAATCAAGGATACTCACTACCTTAAACTTTTGTTTCTTTATGGTTAGCACATTCAAAACCCACTTGTATTTTGCAATGTACAATACATTCTCATGAACTGTATTTACCCTACTGCACTATAGAACTCCAGAATGTATTCTTCCTTTGTACCTATATGATTGTACCTGTTGACCAACTACTCACTTCTCTCTTCCCCTCATCTCTCATCTCTAGTAATTATTGTTCTATTCTCAAATTTTATTAGACCAATTTTTTTTTTTTACCAGAGTTTGAACTCACAACCTCGCTCCTGCCAGGCAGGCACTTATGTCACTGAGCTAAATCTCCGGCCCTATTTTTTGAGACAGGATCTCACTATGCAGTTCAGGCTGGCCTTGAACTCACTTTGTAGCCCAGGTTGTAGACCAACTTTTTTTTTAGATTTCACAAAGTGAGGTCATATAGTATTTATTTGCATTTAGACATGCACAATTTTTAAGACTGTATTTCTATTAACTGGCTATGGTGGTACAGGTCTACAATTTCAGCACTCTGAAGACTGAGGCAGGAGGATCACAAGTTGATGCTCAGCCTGCACAAGGTAGCAATATAGTGAGACCTTGTTTCAAGATAAAAAACAGAAAAGATGTTGGGGTGTAGCTCAGTGGAAAGGCCCTGAGTTCAGTCCCCAATATCAAAAATAAATTTATAAGAATATATCTATCTCTTTCTTCCCTTTCTAAATATTAAAAAGTTAATTGCTCTCCCCAATTATGTGATTGATAGAAAGACTCTAATCTGGTTCTCAACATATAATATGACAAAAGGAAGTCATGCCCAATTGTGTAGAAAGTTTGTAGGTCTACATCTCCTACTTCTTACTCCATATCATATCGTATGTTAAGTGGGTGAAGTCTCCAATGTCAAATCCATAGCAAGAGGATCTCTCTACAATATGACCCTATAATTTCCCTTGCTGTAGTCAACCCAGTTGCAGCAATGGGAAGGCCAGCTGGGAAAAACACAGCAACAGGATTTGCAGTGGTGCAGTAAGGCAGGCGCTAAAAAGCATAAGGCTGCCCTCCTAGACCATCCAGTCATCTACCAGAACAATTCAACTTTGAACAGACTTTGCAGCATGCACACAGAAGAATGATGGGAATCACTGATTTTAATAATTTTGGCTAAGCAAGATGGGCTACACCCAGGCTTATGATTACTGTAATCATCCATCCCCATACATTTGCAAAGGGTTATCAGCCACTATGTGGCTTTTATTGGCCTATTATCTATTTGCTGGTGATCTCCAAGTCCAGCATAGATCTCTTCTGAATATTAAACCTGACTATTCAACAGCCTATTGAACGAATCCATTTAGATCTCTCAGGAAATCCTCCAGTTCAATGCAAAATGTCTCAACTCGAAATTGAATGCCTCATCTCCCTTTCTGTACACCCTTCCTTCCCTTTTCTTCAAGCTGCTAGGATGCTACCTGAGTGCTTGCCACCACCAGGCCCAAAACAGAAGTCTAAAGACCAGCCTTATCTGTTCATTTTTTGCTACTGCCATATCCAACTAATGGGCTAATCCTATAAATTCTACCTCACTACACTCCATTTTTGTGCCACCTCTTTTTAAACTGGATTGCCAACTCTACTAACTGCTTTTAAACTTACAGCCCTCCAACTCATTCTTCACACTACAATCCCAATACTTTTGCTGAGCCAGGCATGGCGGTGCATACCTGTAATCTTAGCACTAGCGAGACCGAGGCAGGAAGATGGCTGTGAGTTCAAGGCCACCCTGGCCTAAAGGGTATGTTCAAGGCCAGCCTAGACTACAGAGTGAGACCTGTCTCCAAACAAAATAAAATCAAAAGAAGAATGATTTTGTTAAAGCACAAGTCTGATCTTCACTCCCGTACTTAAAATTCTCGCCAAGTTCCCCATTTTGAAGACACTCATCCAAACTCTTTATCGTGACTTTCAAGGGTCTCACATGCTCTTACCCCAGCTACGGTCCTACTCTCATTTCTTGACATTATTTTCTTTACGTTGTACACATCAGGCAAGCTGAATTATTACAGTGCTCTGAACTCATCAGTCTCTCCCTCACTCTGAACCATTATATACGTGAGGGATGGTCAAATAATATACTGAATACTTAAATTAAAATAGAACGTATTACGGTAAAAGATGCATTGCCAAGAATGATGGGATAAGTAGTTTCAAAGGGAGGGAGGATAAACCGGGCATGGTGGCGCACGCCTTTAATCCCAGCACTCGGGAGGCTGAGGTAGGAGGAGCGTTGTGAGTTCGAGGCCAGTTTGGGCTACAACGCAAGCGCAAGGCTGGCCTGAGCTACATAGTGCAACCCTGCCTCAAAAAACCAGGGCTGGGAGTTTGGCTCAGTGACTTAAGCACCTGCCTGGCAGGTGCAAGGTTGTGAGTTTGATCCCCGGTGATGCAAAAAAAAAAAAAAAGGGAGGGAGGATATCATAAGAGGAATTAATGATAATGTACTTTCACTGTAATAATTATTTTTTTATTTAAGAGAAAAAAAGACACATATAAGAAAGACAAAAAGCAAAAGAGACAAATGACTAGAGCCAATGCACAACAGTAACATTATAGGTTTACAAAACAGGATGATAGAAACTTGACAATGGTTGCAATATTGTTTATCATTACCTTCAGAATAGTTGTTTACATTAACAGATATAGACATGTAAAATTGATCTAATCATATGAGTATTAACCGTTCTTTCTCAATAACGAATACATTCAGCAGTATGTTTGTTTTGGTTATCTTACATATACATATATACAGATTTATATTGTTTCCTTTTCCCTTCCCTCTTTCCCCCTTTTCCCTTCCCAATTACTTTTGCTCTTTGAGCAGTTTTTTACCCTTGCATAGTATTTACTATAGATTTTGGATCACATATAGTTTTTCAGTTTCTTACACTAGGGAGACAATACGGTATTTACACATGTGGGTTTGATTTATCTCACTTATGAGTATGGTCTCAAGTCGAGTCCATTTACTTATAAAAGTCTCAATGCAATCTTTCTTAATAGCTGAGTAGTAATCCATTGTATAAAAATACCACATCTTTTTTATCCATTCTTTGATTGATTGGCACTTGGGTTGTTTCCAAGATCTGGCTATTACAAATTGGGTTGCTATAAACATGGATGCACAAAATCACTGTGGTATGATATTTGCAGTTCTTTTGGGAAAATGCTCAGAAGTGGGATAGCTGGGTTGAAAATAACTGTTTTCTTTAAAATTCACCATATTCTTTTACCGCCCTTCGCTGATCAAACGTTTATGGAAATTTCTGTCCAATGAAAATATTATGGCTTTCCTTGCTGTGCACGGGACCCAGCCTACCGGGTCCCGCGATCCTGCACACCGCAAGAATCAGCGCGAACCTCAGGGAAATGCCGGCCAGCCGCGCAGGACACAGAGGTACGCAGCCCAGCCCAAATCAGCCCAGGACCCCAGAGCTGCTCACTGGGAACTGAGCAACATAGCTGCAGGGATCTGGAGAGCTTGGGCCCCAACCACCAGAGTGCAGAGCACATGGCAGCTCCATTCTTCAGCAGAGCGGCTTGAGCATGTGCCATCCCACAGCTCGTGTGCAGACCCCGCCGCCCAGCAGGGTTGCTCCCAGCACTGTAGGCCTGGGACCTGCCCGGGCTTGCCCCGCAGGCATAGCTGTTGGGCTGAACTTGCGGACAGAACCAGGGTCGGGTCCGAGTCACTCACGGTGCCCAGCCTAGCTCCCAGGGACCGGGAGACCTTGGCCCCCACCCAGTTAAGGAGGAGGCTCCACCCGCACACCCCGGGGAGGCCGCCCTTCCTTGCTACGCACGGGACCCAGCCTACCGGGTCCCACGATCCTGCACGCCACAAGAATCAGCACGAACCTCAGGGGAATGCTGGCCAGCTGCGCAGGACACAGAACTACATAGATTCCAGAAGAAAATGACAAAACGAAAGACCAAGAGGCAGTCTCAGTCCCCCAGCCCACAAAGAAAAAACCCAAGAGATACTGAAATGGAAGACAGTGGGAGTCACACAAATGGACTTTCTGAAATGATAGAAAATGCAATAAAGAAACAGCTTGATAAAGCTATAGAGAAATTCAAATCAGAAATATTCTCTCAGCTAAAAAATGAAATGAGAATCATTATTAAAGAAGTGTTGTGTGTATCTAAAGAAGAGCAAGATAAAAACATAGAAGAACTTAAGAAAATGATCGAAACCTTGAATGAACAATATAAGACACAAACAGAATGCATGAAACAGATGCAAAGGGAAATGCAAGAAATGAAAAACTCCATGGAAAGTTTGAAAAACCGCTTAAATGAAGCTGAAGATAGAATCTCAGATCTTAAAGA